>BQNB010085042.1:2939-28579 GCA_026074375.1 Tanacetum coccineum
GTTGGCAAAACCCTAGATGTTTGATTATTGCTCATAGGTTTTGATTTGCAACTCTTAGTAGTGTTTTGTGATTTAGCAGATGGCAAAGTTAACAAGATGGCGAAACGAGATTATGCTTGGTTGATGATCTCAAGGTGT
This sequence comes from Tanacetum coccineum, assembly GCA_026074375.1. Taxonomy (NCBI): domain Eukaryota; kingdom Viridiplantae; phylum Streptophyta; class Magnoliopsida; order Asterales; family Asteraceae; genus Tanacetum; species Tanacetum coccineum. Next base: position 3,078 of record BQNB010085042.1, read on the forward strand.
TCAAGATCACATATTCACATACAAGTCAAGATAAGGAACAAGCTCAAGCCTAAAGTCAAATATCACTACATCATGTTCACAAGATAAGAAAAAGAAAGAAGTCTGCGAGCACAAGAATGAAGACCTTCATAGTATGCTAGGTTTAAGTTTTTGTAACATGAAGTGACCTCCCTTAAGGGGAGATTGTTAGGAATACGAAATTCCTAGAAAAGTCTCGGTCACTTCATAGATATCGGTAGATGGCTCGTATAGCAATATTTAGAAACTTAGTGGGCTAGTTAGTCTAAGGCCCATAGAATGCCCATGCAGGCCAAGGCCCAACCGGCCACTCACTAAGTATAAATATCCTCTCCACACATGGAGAGGGTGTTAGTTGGTTGGTTTTGTATTCTTACTTTGCTAATGAATTATGTGTTTCTTACTTTTTCTCTCTAGAATACATCCATCCTTCCACTTTCTCACACTAAGTTCCTTCCCATTTCATATCAAAGATTACTTGTATTCTTCATCCTGCATCTTCCAAGTAAAGATCACTTCTAATGCTTATCTCCGTGATGATCACCTTCTTCTTATCAATTAGGGCTTGTATCTGACGTTCACCATTAACCATTTTTGTCTTTGCGGTTGCCCAGAACTGTTGAATGCAATATGTGTAGATAGTAGGATTGACAGTCAATGCATAACGAATCTGATTAGCATTTAGAAAATCAATAATCTCATGAAATCCATCACTTTCAACGGGTTTTTCCAAGAATGCGAGTGACATGGTGTTGTGTTTTGATGATCAAAGATGAAATTGAGTTAGGGTTTATGGTTAGAGAGTGTTTGAATGATTGAAATCGAATAAAGAATCAAATAAAACCCTGAATCGAAGTATTTATAGAATCACCCTCAGCAGCATTAACTTGAACTGGTAGCACTAAATTAGGCCTAGCAGCATTAACTTAAACTGACAGCACAATGTTATGCCTAACAGTAGTAAGTAACCCAATAACCTAAGACGAACAGCATTAAGTTTTAAGTTACCAATATTAACTTCAATTTCTTTCCCAAAAGGACTTCTCTCATCAATTGATTCTTCTCACAAGCTCTCTTTATGCTTTTATGCTCACAATATCTCACAATTCTTTTTGCTCACATAATCACTCATTTCTGTTTTTATTCACACATCTCTCTTTCTATTTTTAAGCTCACTTGATCTCTCATTTCTTTTGGCTCACCAAATCACTGTTTCTATTTTTGTGCAACATATTTGACAGTTTTATACAAAGTTCCATCAATTCCATTAGTTTCATACTATCCTCTCCACTTCCAAGTGTGTAACCTCTTAAGAGAGGTGGATCATTAGACTGTTTAGATGTACTCTCAAACCTAGTTTGAGCATCCACATCCCCCAATATGGTATCTTGGCACCTAGACCACTACCTGAACCAATTTCCTAAGAACTTGATCCATTAAGTGTTGCCATGGATTGGGTCTTATTTGAGGTTACCACTATCCTGCTCTGCTTCTAAGCTAGAAGCAGTAGTGGCAACCCTTTCCATTCTGTCACCCAACTCTTTATGGACAGCCTCATCACCAACCTTTATAGGGGGACCACTAGACTGAGGTATCTTGGTGTCCCGACCTCTTTTGATTTGCCTAGATGTTTTTGATTCCTTTTAACACACTTTGGATATTACATATCCTTCCATCCATGCTTTGACAATATAAATAAGTAGCCTCCCCTCAAACAATGCTTCAGGGGATAAGAATTTGCTCAACAATTATAACTTTGGCGCCCAACAGTACTAACTTTTGCCTAGCAGTAGTAATTTTCTGCCTTGCAGTAGTAAGAGATATATAATAGTATTAACTCTGTCTTTAATAATTATACAACAACATGCCTCTATTCATCACAAGCACACTAGAAAAGACTAGATAACATGTAAGAATTCATGAGGATCCATATTTATGCATAACCCATGAATAAAAGTTAAAAATTGTTATCCAAAACATTAACTTCCTCTCAAACATTACATCAAAGGTGAAGCATTCAACATCATGTATTCAAGATGCTTAACCTGTAGGTGTTAGTCCATAGCCAAAAATACATAATCCAATGTATTTTCTTCTTGACAACATTAAGTATGACTAACAGTTTTAACAAACAGTTTTAAGTATAATAGCCCATCGTACTAATTATACTTAGCAAATACTAATTGACAGACATAACAATATAATCCTTTACAATACTTTTTACAAACAACATAAGAGATGTAGACATTATAGGATTAAGCATTTCCAATACCTTGAGACTCAAGTAGCTTGAAACCTTCCTAGCATCAAAACTGCTTTTGTAGAAGTCTGACTTATACATTAATAATCAGTAGATGACAAAATTTTTAAACAATTTGCCTATACTCAACTTTTTTTAATTTTTTTTCTTTGTCTAAGCATTGCAAATCTTCTTATTTAAAATGATGCTCTAAATCTCTATACGTTTTGTTTTAGATGTTTAAACAGCGATTTTCAATAATGCCAGATTAGTAATGTTATTGTTCAAGTTATTAATAACTTGTATTCATAAAATTTGTACATGTTGGCATCCCTTACCCTGATGGATCTTTAACTTTTAGCTTTGTAAAGGCGTTGTTACTCTAGAATAAATTCTAAAGCAACAATGGTGAAACAATGACTAAACACTATTGATTATGCGAAAACTAATCAATAATGCTAAGAAGAACAATAATAGGAAAACACAAGAGATGCTATCAAACTCACACTTTTATATAATAACTTGAATCTGACTAGGTTACAAATTACAAAGACTGTGATTGCTAGATATCTCTATTATGTTGATCTATATTTACTAACTATGCTATGCGGTTCCTTTTATCTATAGAACTAGGCAACCCTAAAGGCTCTTTAGATCCAAACGCGTCCGTGTTTAGGTTTCTTCTTCATTCTTCTACCATAAAACCTAGAATCCTAGATATCAAGAGCAACCCTACAAACCAAAACTGTCATTATTGACCATATTTCTGTCTTAAATCTGTCACTAAAGCCGTCACTGACTGTTGCTGAGTGGTTACAAAACTGTCACTGATCTGCACTTTCTTCAACCAGCACAAACGACCAATAGGAATGTAACACAACCAATAGAAACCATTTAAAGAGCCAGCACAAATCGTGAACTACCAGCAGTAACCATGAGCGACCAGTAGTAACAATGAGCAACCAGTAGGAACACCATGTACCTAGCAGGAAACGAAACAACGAGTGTACATGGCAGTACTAAACCTTTGAATATATGTGAAGATGTCATTATATGACCACCAACAATCTTCCTGCTGCTATACCATGCCCAGATCATCGACCAGAAACATGTATCATTATGTTACACAAACCAGAAAAACCACAACCTGTATCTAGTTCTTGCTGCCCTTTCATAGCCTGCTGCTGCTTCTACTAGGGTTTATAAAAACTCTAATTTTTTGTGGTTCAAAAAACGGATTTAAAATAAAGGTAATACGTTATTTACAAGATTAAGTTAAAAAGTATTTTTATAAAAGTAAATTTATAAAAATAGGTTACTGTTCACGACAGTATACTGCTGGGAAATAATTTTCATAAATAGAGCTTTTAATTACGAAGACGTGGACATAGGAATCACTAAAAATCGAATTAAAACGAACAAGATACAATTAAAATACGATTTCAATAATTAAAGTTATAAAAAGTATTTTTATAAACTTTCACTTACTGTTACTGTTCATAACAGTACCAAACCATATTATAAATATAAAATTTGATTAGACTTTTCAAATACATACATATAAAGAACAAGCGAAACGGATTAAATATGAGTAAGTTATGACTTTTGGAAGGTTACGACGATTAATTATATTAAAGTAGTTTTATATAATTTTATAAAAACAATTAAAACAACTGTTCACTAGGGGCATAAATATTATAAATATAATATTTTGATATATTTTCTTAATATGGAGTCATGGATATAAATAACGTGAAAAACAGAGTTTAAACGACAAACATATAAGGTTTATAAAATTGTATGCACTATTTTTACTTTTGTGCACTATTTCATAAAAACAATTAAACCAATTACATAATATCATTGTAAAATCAATAATAATATTAAAACATGTATTATTAACAAGCAATCAATTGTGAGACGAAAACCACATTTTATTTTACGGATACAAATACAAACACCTTTATACAATAAAGTACGGTTTAAACACTGTTTTGACATTTAAAACTAAACAAAGACTATTAGGTGGTGGTGTAACTATATAACTTGTGATGTAGTATTATTAAGTACATTGTACTCATACGGCCTATATTTAATTAGGTTGCATTCAGTCTTATCCGTGACGTTTCCATTCACTTGATTCACATACATCAGTTTATTCACAAAGGTGAGTTCATAGCCCCATGTTTATTCAAAACCCATTTCACCTTCAGTAAGCCTAGTTGGTGTAATTCTCTTTTTACAGGTTTTTTCAAATTTCGAAAAGAGTTGTATAAGTGTAAAAATATTAATTTTCACTTGAATCTTTGTTGGAAGCACCCTAGGGACAGGCGTTGCATGTGTATTTGGTGAGTACACCGTCAACGCTTTGATAGGTCTTGAGGCTGTGGTCTACTTTTTGAGAGCTTCTGCTTTAATCTTGATGAGATCTTAAGACCAAAATATTTGCTCGGGGGTCAATTGCTTCTGTGGTGTGAAGGTCGCTAAATAATTCTCTTTCAAGTAATCAGGTGGTGCAATCTTAACCTTATTAGTCACACACTCAGGGGATTTCATTTTGTCATTCATTTTCCTCCTAGTGATTTCAGCTATCTTTAGGGTATCCTCTGTGTTATGCACTATAGCCGAAACATGATTGTTTTTGATGATTTCATAACCATTATATAGAGCAAGCTGAACTTGCTTTGCACGGGCGAGGCATAAAGGGTTCTTGTAGCCAATAGCTACCTTATTCTGTTCATTATAATAGGGCTTTGGTTTACACAACATGTGAACTGTTTGAAGAGACTGGTCTTGTCTGTATTATTTATCCTCAGCCTTTTCTTTTAAAGCTTTCATATCTAATAAATTCTTCAAGGTATTTGTTTTCATTCTGTTTAAAATCCTTTTTCAAAGATGTAACTTCTTCTACCATTGACTTGTTATGGTTGATGGTAGAAGCAAGTTGCATGTTTACAGAATGAAGTTCCTTTTTTAGAGTTTCTTCCTTAATATTACGGCCAGTGATAAATATTCTTAATTGTTCATCAATCTTTTCTTCTATTTCTGTTAATTCAAACATGGCTCGTCTTTCATACAGTTCAACTTTTTCCTTATATGTTGCAAGTTCAGCAGTTAATGAATTGTCGACTACTGTGTTCCGTGTTGTGACTGAGTCAGGTTGGTCATGCGGTTCATGCATATCATTAAATGTCATCATATATGCATCATTTGGAACAGAAGATACATTACTTTATACAACTGACACTGCGTTGTTCTTTACATACTGTTCATACAGAATCATATTACTATCAACAAATCATTTTGCCTTTCAATCTCATCAAGATAAACATCATTTTGCTCAAACGCATCTTTCATTTCTTTTATATCCCTTTAAAATAGATTCTGAAAGCCATCAAAGTAATCCGAGTAATTCATTAAGAATGTTTAACTTGATCTTGACAAAAATCATTAAGAGCCTATCTCTTCTTTGATTAATAACATGGCTTGCCCTTTACTGTTCTGTTTATCAACAGAAACAACTTTTGCAAATACAACTTTTATATTAAAAATTCATTATCAAAGAACTCACTTGGCATTGTTTGTTTTCCAATCTTAATAAAGGGAATTTAAGAAGATGGAAGAACATGTTGTTCAACAAATGTTTCTTTTTTGAGGAACCAAAGTCATGTATAAACGCATTTAATTTGTTGTAATCATTGTCCTAACAATTTTGTTTATTCGTAACAGCAATTGGATCATTTATTTTTTTATTCATTTTCTGTTGACTTTTGAAAGCATCCTCTAGAGTTTCCTCAGAATCTCTAACATTCAAAGGAATTTCTTTATTACCCGTCCTAGATGCAACATATAACTTTGGACATTCTGAAATTGCTTGACGAAGTGTTTAAGGATTCGGATAGCCCAAACCAGTTTTAATTGTTGATCATAAACAGAACAATGTGTTTGGACCAAGCAATCAAACATTGCTTGTAAAGAATGACCAATCTTCAAAACAGATCAACATTCTTTTCAGTTTTTTTCCTCAAGATCAAAACAGTATCATGATACTTATCCGCGTTTTTTCACTTCATTTTTTCTTTTTAAAATTAAATTGATTGTTGTATTCCTTATTTTTCTGTTGAATGTTTGACCTCCTTGACGTCAACTTATTCTCGTTTGTTTTTCGAGATCTCCGAATAATATCTCGATTCACGAAACAATTGAGACACACTTGTTTTCTTGAACACGTTTTGCCCGTTCATCAGCGTTCATGAAATTCTTTAGATAATTGTTATCCTTTGGTGATGTTTTCCATAATCCCGTCCTTCCTTATACATCTCAATCTGACTGGTCAATAGTCATATTTTTGTTGTTGGACCTTTTTGAGCAAATCTTTAGTTGTTTTGCAGCTTCATCATATTCATTCCTAGCAAGTGATTTCTAATGCTCACCAAGATCATAAACATGTGTATCTTTTTCAACACTGGGAACCAAAGATTCACACTGCCACTATTAACATTTCCTTTGACAGAAATGAAATTGAATATGCTAGTAATTTGATCATACATCAATGGTACTGTTTATTAATTTTTGTATAGTTGGATACATTTGTTCATCATTCTCATTGATGGATAAAATGTACCCTCACTTATAAATGCAGACTCAAAAATGCAGACTCATAGCTTGGCTCATCATCAGAATTTTGATCAGCTGGTTGAATTCTGGCCATTAAGCATATGTTTGCCCTAAGTTCTTCAATTTCTTCCATCCTTGAAGCATCAGCAAAGAGAAAATCATTTTGCTCATCGGTAAGAATTACACCGGCTTCATCTTGTTTTGCCAACAACATTTGCTCCATGAAATACTTTGAATCATGAATCCTTGGCTTGGGACAATTCCTAGCATAATGTCCTTTTCCACCGCGGTTATAGCATTGACCCGTTGAAGTATTGCCTGGAGTCGGAGTTCGAACAATCCTTTGAACATTTGCAGTCTCATATGTAGCATTCATTCCCTCAACAACTTCTTCTTGAACATAAGCTGGTCTATTATTTCTTCTAACATTACCAGAATTTCTGCTTTGACTATTTACCCTGTCACCTTGAACGACTGTTTGATTTCTGGTATTAGACGAAGCACGAAGACGATTGTTTTTGGATTAGAGAAATTTTGAGTAATGGCTTTGGCAAGTAACAACATAGCAGATGCTAGGGGATCTTCATAATGGTTGTGAACATCATCCTGCTCATACTCTTCATCATAATCAACTACAGATGAATGATGTGTCACATAATAAGAAGAGGTGTTTCTGGAAGATGAAACCGTGTGTGCTACTAGAGCCAAAGGATCATGAGACTTTTCTAACTTCTTTGCCCTTGAAGCATTAACCAATTTCTAAAATTGTGAAAGATAATCAAAAAGATCATCGAACGAATCAACTGTCAATTTCTTAGCCAAACGAACTTGAGTCACATATTTCAACCATTCCGGTTGCAAACTATTCAGAAAGTTTATGTTAACTGAAACAGTTGGAAACTTCATGTTGTTTCGTTCCAAATCATTCATTAACTGAGCAAAACGATTGTAAACTGAAACTAGTGACTCTCCTGGTTCAGCAACAAATTGATCAATTTCATTTGTAAACCGCATTTCTCTGTTAACTTGGTTTTGTATAGTTCCCCTCATCAAACGTTCAACACGATCCCACATTTCCTTGGTCGTCTTACAAGAATCCACAGAATTATAAATCTCATTAGGAATAGAAGGAAGAATCATATTCATGAGTTCCGTTTCCGCATCATAGTACAATAAGTCATCTCCTTGAAGATCCTCTACATCTTGCAACCTTGGTATTGTTGAACCTGTAGGTGTGATGTTCCTAAACACATAAGGGCCATCTTCTAGTGCTTTGAGAAGCCACTTCTGGTTTTCCCTCTTGCGATTAAGAAATCGTTTGAATCTACTCGCCCAAGGTATGTAACTACCCCTTTCAAGCATGGGTGGCCTAGTCTCAGAACCGGCATCAGCAAGGGATTGTTGGTATGTTTTGGATGTCGACATGTCTTAAGATTCAAAGATTGGATCTTTTTAGACGAATATGAGTGAGATTTGTGAGAAAATATCCAAACTCGGTAACAGTAGTCAAATTCGGTAACACTGTTCACGGACAACAAGTAATCTGAAAACGAATACCCTTCTCGAACAGTACACTATCAAACTCGGAAATCTTCAAATAATAAACTCGGTAAACTGCAAACTACTCAAATTCGGTAACACTATTCACTATAAACTCGGTAAGCCTAAATTGTTAAAATCCAACAGTTATGAATTATTAATAACCACAAATTCGATGAAACCGAATTTTATGATGACTAGATAATCCAAGTGTTCTAAAAACTCAAATTCGATGAAACCGAATTTGATTGCCGAGTTTAGTAAATCTTGAAAAACCGATATTTAACACTTCAAAACACGATAAAACCGTGAAATGAAAGTGTAAAATGACTTGTAAAGCTTATTACCGAGTTTATACTTAGTAAAATTCCCTATATCACAAATTCGATGGAACCGAATTTGTGAACTTAACAAACTCGATAAAACCGAGTTTAATACCGAATTCCTAATAAACGATTTTTGATAGAACCAAAAGATCGAATATATCTATTACACTGATATTTCGTACTGAAATTGCTAAATTTACAAGAAAAAGTCTTCCGAAACTCAAAACCACTCTACCGAGAATGCAAAGCTTCAACCGAAAATCAAAACCACACTTCCGAGAATGAAATGAACACTTCCGAGAACACAATAACGTCCAAAAACTCGAAATCACAGCCAAAATCAATCTCGAAACCTCAATAGCACCAACCGAATTCGGAAACCATCACTTCTTGATTCTCGGTCGAACAAAATCACGCACAAATCAAGCACTCTACTTCTCTATTGGCGATTGATACCACTTGATAGGTCACATGAATCTTGAATCAATCATATCAACATGTAAGATTAGAGAGAATGAGGGCAAGTAAAGGGAAAATTCAAATCTTATTATGGAGGGAAAATGAGAGTTAATTACAAGGGCATCACCCTCTAATGAAGATTAGAGGGCTATTTATAGGCAATGGGAGGGAGGCTTCCCTTCCTTATTTTCCTAACTTGTCAATACTAGTCCCTAGACTTTGGTTATTATGCTATTTCTTACTTAAAGCATAATAAACCTTATTACAAGCTATATTAAACTAAACAAAATAAAGTCTAATAACAAAATATAATAAAACCACATAATCGACACTTTTCCATAAACCTAACAATCTCCCCCTAAGGGTCGATTATTCTGGGCGTTCCCTCCTTGGTCCAAGTGGTCTTCCATTCACGTACATCTCCCATCTTCTCATTTGATCTCGATAATTCAATCGAACTTCAATCTCTTCTTCAAACAACTTAAGAAACTCAACTTCATCATTTGTGAGTTCTTTTTGCACATAGCCATACTTGACATCATTATAATAACTCTTTAGTCCTTCAAGCGTTCTTCTCAGTGTTGCATCACAAAACTTATGTATCTCTGAATGTCTCATCACCCTTTTCTCTTTCTTGCTATTAGTGTAAATGATTCCATGTACGGGCTCATAGACAATAGAAAACACATCATATTCTTCAATTCCTGGGAATGTAATTGTTGGTGCAGTGAGATTAATCTTCTGTTGATAGCTTTCGATTCCAAGTTGAAAATCGTGCACTCTTTCCCATATCACTGAACTCCTGATGAACACTGATAGAGACCATAGCAATCCTGTATTAGCATAATCAGGTACCTTGTTATTCACGATCAGCAGATACATGTCTTCAATGTCATTCTTATTGAGGTTCTTGTAATCTGGCTCGGTTATTGACACTATGCAATCATTAGCTCTTCTTGCCACAATCTCTGTGATAAACTTATGTTCATGACCCAATTCCCAGTATGTCTTGATGACTTGAACGATCTTAGAGTTTGAATAGATCTCTTCCTTCGGTCTTCCAGGTTCTTTCTGTCTCCTTATGTAGAAGATCTTCGCATGAGGATTCTTCCAGTTTTCAACACCATATCTTGCATAAGGATTAAACTTCTTTATACACTTATTAACCCATCTGGAAGTCCGTTCTTCAATATCATCATCATTGAAGACAATTGCTGGAAATTTATGAAGTGACAAAACGATCTTCTCAGGACCTGAATTTCCTTTCTTCAAGTACAAAAGGTCTTGATTGATCAGAGATAGTGCTGGAGCTTCAGGATCTCTTTGACAGCTTTGAACTAATGGTGTGATCTTTCGTGGATGCGGAGAGACAAGAATTTCCTTTCTGCTTTCCCAAACAATGTCACTTTGCAAGAAATTCTTCATCTGATCAATGTGATACTGATGTTCATCTCCTGAAGTACATCTTTGTCTTAGCATCTCATCCGCCATCTTCTTCAACTTAGCTTCATCAATTGTCAAAGATATCTCTTCCATGATGTCTTGTGTTACTTGCTTAGTTGGAATCTCATCATCATCAGAAGCATAAGAATCAGTCCAGAAATCAAATTCATCATCTTGTTCTTGATTACCTGAAGTAGAAGGACCTGGTTCCTCTACATTAACTTGTCCAGACGATGACTCTCCAGATACATATGCTTCATACTCCGATGTCTTCTGCCTTTTTGCACTATTCTCCCCCTCAGGATGAGCATCATCATGAGGATCGTCCTGATCTCTTGTGCGAACGGCAGAAGATCTACAAGCAGTTTGTGGTACCTGAGTCTTCTCAAACTTCATCTGGAGAGCCAACCAGATTGCTATGTCTTGTTGTTGTAACAGAGGATCAGCCTTCATAGCAAGGTACAATTGATGTTGTTGTTCTGGAACAGAGGATGATTGAACTTGTGCCGGATGAACATGAAGAATATGACCCGACATATAACTGCGTACAGATGCATCAACTAAAGAAGGAATAGCATTGTCAATTGCATTTTGAATCTGTGATGATATATGTGCCTGCATACGCCCACGTTCTTGCAAGATAGCTTTAGAGATTAATCTTTCCGTCTCTTCTTTAGTCGTTTTCCTTTCCAGAATCAACCCTTCCGCAAGATACACAGGAACTTGATCTCGAACTTGCGCAGGAACTTCCTTCTTAACTTGCTCCGTTACTTTCTCTTTCACCAACGAGGGTAGCGTTTCCATCATGACATCATGAAGATTATCAGCAAGTTGATCACTTGATGTCCGTGGCATGAACCTTTTCTTGAGATGTGCAAATAAGTAACCATATCGTCCCTGTAATTCATGAAAGAAACTCTTGTATCTTTTGAATCGATTGGGTTTTGCCTTGATCAATGATAGAAGACGATTGGTTTTTGTTATCTTTGGTATATGAAACTTGAAGTACGAAACCAAACCATAATTCTTGAATATGAAACTGAAACCATAATCCTGATTCCTGAATTATGAAACCTCAAATTCGAAAGCCCTACAGTTATACGAAATAGAACGGTTATCGAAAGCACATCGATACAAAACCTTAACTTTCGTATTTTCCTAATTTCCACAACTTTTGTAAATTCCACTAACACAACTTTCGTAGATTCTTAAAACCACAACTTTCGAAGAACTCTTAATCCAACACAATAGAACTCGTAATATTGATTTTTTTTGTTAAAAGAAAATAAGATCTAATGTTAAGTTTTATAAAATAATAAGTTCTATGATACAAAACCTTTAACTATGTTATGAAAGTTCAATTACTTAATGAAAAATGGTTTCCAAAATCTTTTTCTATAATATGAAACCTCTAAAGCAGTTATACGAAAGTAATTTCCCGCGTAAAAATAGTTTCCGAAAGTGATGTTCTACGATACGAAAGTTATCAAACCTTATATTTTTCGATCAAATTTGAAATCTAAACGTATAACTTTCGTATCTAAGCAATTAAATCTGCTATTTGACGTATATGAAAGTAATTTGAATGCATTTTAAGATAAAAACACGTTGAATAGTAAATATAACCCTTAATGAATACGAAACTTACACAATTCATCCCTACGAAAGCTTATTTGATCTAATTTCACGCAATTAAGACTCGTTTGATTCACAAAAACACAATCTAGATCTCTCCTGGCGATAGATACCACTTGTTATACATCAGGTTTGCATAAGTATCATTAAGGAAGGTTAAGAGAAAGAGAGAGGAGGCTAGATAGTTTTCTATTTACACATTTTCTATTTTCAATAACGAGATAACAAGAGGGAAGGGAGGAGGATACAATGACTAAAGGTTTCTAATCCTAATGACTAGAAGAGTGTTTATACTAAACTTTACAACTTTCCTACTTTGTCTATTTGGTCAATATTTACTTAAGTTTGACCAAATAAGACTTATTACATAATAAATAAAACTAAATGTACTATTTATTACAAGACCAATTCCTAAGGAATAATAAACACTTTTTCAATCCTAACAATCATAAAACCTGCTTTCAAATATGTGACAATTAAAACTCAGATACTAGACCGCCCATTAGCCCTTGGGAACGACCTCGGATATACCAAAACCTACACTATAGACGATCAGGTTCTCTGCCCGTTAGTGCATTGTAGTCCATAGGTAGTCGAGTTTTACAAATTTAAAACTTTGTAATCGCAAACAAATAATACGCATCAAGTTTATGGTGTCGTTGTCGGGGAGCTAAATAGGTTTTGAATTTGAGTTTTTGCAGTTAGTTTGTTTTTAATTTTTGGCATTTTGTTTTTGTTCATTTCATTCTTAGTTTCTTTTCTCGGTCTTGGATAATGTGTCCCTTTGCTTGTTTGTTTTTCAAGATATAATGAAGGTTGATATTAAGAATATGACATTGAATTTGTATTTGATGTATGAGGTAAAACAGAGGGATTTGATGAGGAATTGTATCTCCAGGAAGAGAGGTGGTCATCCTAATGTTGCTCCTATGAGGTATCAAGAGTCGTATTTTGATCCTTTTTAGCATGACAGGGATGACGTTTTGGTATATCCAGATTCTGATGAGGAGATTAATGAGTATTATAGGCTGCCTCCTTTACACACATGTTTTCAAACTCCTCAACCTTGTATCAAATTTGATTCCATATCCCATAATAGTAGCAATAAAGTTGACATTTGAGGAATATGAGCGATATGAATTAGCAATGTCAAAGAGGAAAATTGAAGTGACATTGACAACATGACTAAAGAGGAGTATGAGTTATACTTGGCTATGTAATGTTCAAATACAAATAAAGTACATGATCCTACTCATGGTTTTACATCCCAGTTTTTCAAACAGTTAACACACACACCTAACCCTCCCTTGGATAAGAAGGATATCATCTTAGAAGAGATCTTGGATAACTTGCTCATAATATGAGGTGAAAACCTCAAAAGAATGGAACAAGAAGAAATTATGAATGAGAGTGATAGTGAAAAAGCTAGGGACATTGACCAAGAGAATGGTGATCTTCTTAGCTTTCTTGTTTTTCTCGTTACTAATATATTTGCTAGTGTTTATGAACAGGTTGTAGAGAACATGAATGTCAACACTTCAAGGGAAAAAAAGGAAGTTCATGTGGAGGATGTTGAGATGGATGAAGACCACAAGGTTGACGTTACAAAGAATAATAAGGCGTTACAATGGGGTCTGGGTGAAGACCCTTTCTTAGTTTTTATGGAGCTCAAGGATCAATTAATTTCTGTGCAACGAACCATTCCATCGTCCATTTCTAATGAGGTAAAGACGGAATTTACAATTCCCTAAGTATGAATTTAAAACCTCACATGTTCCTCTCGTAGCGTACTTAGACCCTTATGGTGCATGTGGCTATTATCACCCACACTTGATTTCAAGTGAAGGGATGCATGCTCTATTACTTGGTAAATAAGGGTGGAGTCAACCTCGTAACTTGAACAAAAACAAACGCTTCATGGGAGGCACCTCATGCCTATCTATTTACTTAAGTTTTATTTCATTTCTATATTTTGTTTGGTTTTGTGTGTTCTTCACCATTTTTTACAGGTTGCTATAGCGAAGGGAAAGAGGAAGGACATCGCCTCGGCTAACGGTTAAGTAAAAACCATAGTTGTAGATTGTAACTACGCGTAGCTGGGTAACCATACTACGCCGTAGTTGGTATGCAGTAATTAAAATTTTTGCATATTTCACTTAACTACGGCGTAGCTCATACTGTGGGACTACGCCGTAGTTTCCCTAATGTAGCAAAACTTTTCCAAAGATTTGATTTTGAACTTTCACAAAACTTTGTAACTTTAGTAAATGAACCTTGTGGGTGTGTTCCCTGAAAACCCTCACGAGACTTCACTCGTCCACTCGGAACACCGAGTGGTTTAAAAGGCTTGTTGCATACGCTAAATGCAATCGTGATTCCTACGAAAGGGAGTTAGGTTTATTAATTCTTTGTTTATTTTACTTGTTGAATTTCTTTTATGATGCACATGGTTGTTGTTAAGTGAGTTTAGGTACGTGGATGATTGATCTAGTCTTTCAAGTTGGGACATGGATGTTACTCGATAAAGTATTTCTGGAGCATGTTACGAGACATGCCACACATTTGTCATACCGAGTAAATCCAGGGGAGTCCTTTTGTTCCATTTCTAACCCTTCTCTTTTAAATTTTATATGCTTAGTATGACTCAAGTGAGGAGAAGGGATTAGAAATAGACACCCGCTTGATTATTCTCGCCTTTATTTTTCTAGTTTTTACTGAAAAATGTTTCATTACTAGAATTTTGACATGTTTTTCAATACTTAACTAGATAGATCTTAACTAAGCACACATACCTTATAATTCCATTGTGCGAGGATAAGCCTTTTTGTTTTTCCATTATACATAAATTCAATAAAAATGAGTATGCCGATGGTTGTAGTAGACTTTAGAACTTGGCTTGGTATATCGTTTCGAGGCCACCAAAATGAGCATTACATTAAGGTAACTTAGTGTAATCGGTGTATCTAGGATAAAAAGAATTTTTTTTTAGGATTATCCCTAAATAGCTTATCCATTTATGTTATGTTATGTGTATATTGACTTTTCATACTGATTAGTCAATCCCCTTGTGAAACCCTTTTGTTACTCTCATTTTAAGACTAAGATACCCCTAGTAGAACCTGCTGAGCCTTTCTTTTCATTTTGATAAACCCAATATATGTTTGTTTTGTTACACCAATCACCTAGCCTACCTTGTAGTTTCTTAAAGTTCATAGTCGGGGAGTTACTAGTTAAATTTGGTTCCACTGGTGAAAGTCACGAGTTATGATAAAGGGTATTTGAAGAAAGTCAGGTTTAGAAGATAGTTGATCTCAAGTGGGGGGATGCTTATGTATATATGTGTCTGTAACTTTTATTTTCATTGTATCCTTGTCTTGCATAAAAAGGTGAAAAAGGTGAAAAAGCATGCAAGCAAGCAAGTGTTTATTAGTATTATAGCTGATAGTAAATGTAAATCAGCTTTGTTCTAGTATAGTGGTAAGTATTGCCGCATTGTCCAGCTGGCGTTGATTAGACATATCTGTTATGATGTATTTTATGGGTAGCACTTATAAACCTGTGCCATTTCTATCTCTCTTTTCTGTTTAAGTTTATATTTGTACAATAAGGGCATTATATATCTCAAGTGGGGGGATTTAGAATATTTGGTTAGATTATGTGATGATTTTTCATAAAAAAAATTTTAAAAATGACATGTAATTTTTTGTTCATTGTTGATGAAGGCCGAGTTAATGCGTCTTACATGCATACTTATTATGGAGATTATGAGTCATTACACTACATTTCATACGCATTAACTCATGTGTATTATTACAGACCCCTTGACTCTTGACCCTCAGTTTTTATCTTATGAGATTGAATGCGACTAGTAACGGGGAGAGTGTAGAATTAGGAAACTATTTGTTTTGTGTCTTTATGTTTACACCCATTTAAAAGTTTTCCCATGTCTTTATCCTACCCTTGTCATTCTTAATCATAACCTTTAGCTTACTCGGGTTAAGGAATTGAGCAATCACAGGTGTCTCGTTCATAGATTTAGGCGAGCATTTGTAGTTTTGTCACCTTTTCTGAAGTATTGGTATTGGTAAAGATTACATTATAAGAATGATTCTCCCATTAGCCTTGTTGTTGTGTCAACCCATTTGCCTTTTAGAATTGTTGCATCTAGACTCTAGTGGTGGAGATTGGTATCCTTGCTAAACCTATGATAGAATACTCGCCATGACTGAGCGATTGGGTGATCAGCCAAAAATGAACACATAGATTAGTGAGAGTATGAGTGTGATTATATTTCCCTTTTCGTGAGGTGTTCAGTTTGGAATTTTCTAGCTTAGGTAATTTTTAAATTCATGTCTTCCAAGATAACTTGGGAGATATCTTTTTAAGAATTATTTAAAAGGTCTACTTGAGGGCAAGTAGAATTCTGGGGAGATATTTGATAACATCAAATGTTTAATACTTTTCTATATTAAATTCCCGTGTTTATTGCCTTGTTTCATATAGTTTTAATATAAATTTGATACTTAATTCATTCATATTTACATATTTAGGTTAATCAAGGCATTGAAATGAAATGGCGCAAAAAATGGATGCTTCTAATGATGAAATACTCATGGAGTAATTTACTTATGATTTGGAGTCCATTATGGGAGGCTCATAAAAGAATTACGTGAAGAAACGAAGGCGAAAGTTGAAGAAATGTTCACGAAAGATCTCCAGAAAGGTGCTTTAGTATTTTGACCATAACGTTTCCATACTAGCTCCTTTTTAGATGATTCAAGTGGCCATGGAAAGAGAAAAGAGATATCTACAACTTAAGTGCTTTGAGCTAAGCCTGGATCGCAACAGAAAAATAGTTATGACATAAACAACTGGTAGCTACGCCGAAGCTCCACCAGGGCAGCTACGGAGTAGCTCAACACTTAAACTACAAAGTAGTTTTTGATGTCATGGCTACGCCATAGCTCAGACGATTGAGCTACGGCATAGCTAGGATAACTAGGACGTAGTTCAACACTTTTAACTACGTCGTAGCCAATTTGAAGTCTGTAAATAGAGGCCAAATTCTACAAAATTAAGTATCCTTTTTCCTCCCATCCCATGGGACAACTAGGGCACCATCCCAAGGCGTTTTCCATCTACCATTCACTACTTTTCAAGGGAGAATTAGCATCCAATCATCATCGTTATTAGTCTTTCATTAAGTAAATTGTACCTAGCTCAATGTTTAATTTACCCATGATTTCATACATTAATGCTTTTGTAATTTACAACGTGTTTGGTGATAACATCAAATAGTCGATACATTTTAATATCAAATTCCCTATAAAAATGCTTACAAATATGCTATTAATGTATGAAAACGTTACTTAATTGTTAATATTTAGTTTTCAGGGACCAAGTGAGCGTTTTAGCAAAAGACAAGGGATTTGGACAAGAAATGCACTAAAGTGAAGAGTCCAAGGCACTTTACGGCGTAACACCCCTGAGGGATTACGTCGTAACATCTTATAACGAAGAAATGAGTCATCACACCCTTTACGGCGTAAAATGTCTCAAAGATTACGCCGCAACATTCAAATTTACAAGAGATGATGTATCTGACTCAGCGTTACGGCGTAACATAGGCGACAAGGTTACGCCGTAACATACTTTTATGCCTAGAAGATTGGATGCTTACGTAGCAAGGTTACGGCGTAACATCCCATAAGGATTACGCCGTAAACCTTTCGAAGCCTATAAATAGAGCCCTCCTTCGGCTCATTCAGCATCACTCACCACCACCACTTCACACACAGTTCTAAGGGGTGTACCAAACCCCTAAAGTTCAAAGCATTTCATCTGAAGGTCTAACGGAGAAGCCACTAGCCCACTTATTGTATTTAATTGTTCATTTCATCCTTTATAAGAATTATGATGATTCAATCCATGTCTTTATTCATTAATTCTTGCGTTGCTGTTACTATGAGCGGCTAAGCACTCCTGGTGCTGGCCTAACCATGTAGTTACTATTGTTGTGATTATGATTTCCTGTTTAATTATGGTTCTATTAGATACCCTTATAGTCTTTCATTGATCCCCATATTTTGATAGTATAGAGGGTGACTTAGATCTTATTAATCCTGATATTAAACTTACCATGTTGAACTTGGGATTAGTGAGGTACTAGGGTAGCTTGACATCTATCCCTAGTGTAGGAATTAAACAGATTACTGCCTTTGTCACATTAAATACTTATAAAGCATAGGAACTCTTTCAGAGGGGGTTAATAATTGGTTTAGATTATAGATTGGTCTTAAGGATAGTTGGGGTTTAACCACTTCAAGCTTGGATGCCTTGCTCGTGTGATCGTAGGGGAATGTGTGATCGTAGGGGAATGTCTGTCGACTTTAGAACCACTAATGGGACTTATAATTGAACATTGCACAGGAAAATGTAATCATAGCATTGGTAATGAAATGGTTAGGTTAGCACGCCTTTCTCTCTAATATCTTTTATCTATTTACTTTTACTTTCCTGTAATTCTTAAAATCAATCTTAAAACCATTTTCAATCGTGACAACAATCAAATTAGAACTATTAATCCTTAGCTCTTGGGACGACCTCGAATTTACCAAAATACTGCACTATATACGACCGGGTTCTCTGCTCGTTAGTGCGTGTATTGGTAATCGAGTTTTGTAAATTTAAAACTTGGTAAAAATATATTTAAAGCAAAATACGCATCAAGTTTTTGGCGCCGCTGCCAGGGAGCTAAAATTAGTTATAATTTGAATTTCTATATATATTTTTGTAAGTATGTTCTGCTAGTTTTATTATTAATATGGAAGATGACGTTGATATCAACACGCTCACCATAGAGCAATACCTGGCTTAGGTCCAAGACGACATTAGACCAGGCATGGTAAAACCCAAGATCGGCAATGACGTCGAGTTCGAGATCAATAGCAACTTTATGAGGGAATTAAGACACAAACTCTTCAAAGGTACCGATGATGAGGATGCACACGAACATGTGCGAAGGGTATTAGAGATCGCAAATCTTTTTCACCTCCCCTGCGTTACTCACGATGCCGTTATGCTTAGAGTGTTCCCTATTACACTCAAAGAGTCAACCTTGAGATGGATAAACTGACTTTCAGCAGGGTTAGTAACTACATGGGATCTCCTTGAGAAAGCATTCATTAGGCAATACTGTCTACCTTTTAAAACTACCATGAAATTAGAAATAATCTGCAATTTCAAACAAGAGATGGACGAGACATTGTATTATGCTTGGGAAAGGTACAATGATCTGCTGTTTAAATGTCTGAATCATGATCTGAACTGCCAACAGAAGGTTCATATCTTCTACACTAGATTAGGCATCCCTACCCGCAGAGTGCTCGACTCTAAAGGATTCATCCTCTGATGACACCAACTAAAGCCCTTATATCAATACAAGCCATGGCAGAACATTCACATAATTGGTATGATGAAGCAACCACTAGGGAACAAATCAACGATAGCCCGAATAACATTGATACACAGAAACCTAAAGAAAATATTCATGCTATTCAAGAAAGTTTCAAGAATTATGAAGGGGTACATCTAACCATGGATTACCCTCTCGAAAAAGAGGATAAGGCAGTTGAGCAGAGCAAGTATATAAGATCCTTGGAGGAAACCATCATCAAATTTTGCGAAAACTTAATTACAAAACAGACCGCAGATAATGAATGGATTAGGAAATTCATCGAAAACACAGACTCAAACATAAGGGCACTTAAAACTACAACAAAGAACCTGGAGGAAAAAGCTTATCAACTAACACAAACAATCCTCACTAATACAAGTGAAAAAGTTAAGGAAAGAACGACCATGGGTAAGGAAAACGTAAAGGAGCCGGTTCCTCGTAACTTACCTGTTGTTCAAACTTATGTACCACCCACACACTTTCTGGTAACCCTTACAGAACTCGCGAAACTATTTACGCGATTGGAATTCCTGAGGAAATTAAGGAGGATGAAGGGGACATGAATGACGGTTGTGATATTACGGTCGAGGATGTAGAAAGGCTTAGGAAAATACTCACACCTTCCATACACGCTTTACCAAACCTTAAACCAATAGTGCAACCATATATGCCACTAGGACTAGTCTATAATAAGGCAAAAGTTGTAAGGGAAGAAGAACATGATTATGATATTCCTCTACAATATCATGTGGTGCAACCTTTGACCCCTCAGAAAGTTCACATCACACCACCCTATGACGATTATGTAGCATCGGCTACTAATCCTATTTTGAATAAGCATTTGAACGAGTTTAGGGAGGAGTTTTCTGATAACACCAGGGTTTTCGAAAAGATAAATAATAACCCTGTTAACGATTTAAAGGAGCTCTTAAAGACATATGATTTTGAGAACTTTATTTGGAAATTGAAAAACCAATAAAGCCAATTATCACACGAAACCAGTAAGACAAATTGTAACACCCCCAAAATAGGTCGCAGCGGAATGTTGATCGAGAGCGTTACTTTATGAGTACCTTTGCATAAGATATGAGAGAACGACCTCTAAATGAGTCGTTTGAAAAGTAATATCGTTGATTTTCTTGAAATATGAATTGTTGTAACATTTGTCCCAAAGTTTGCATCAATAATGTAAGACTGAGATAATACAACAAGATTTGTTTGTAGAAATCCATGAATGTAATCTTGTAAAGTTTAGACTCTAATGCACACCAGATAAGCCAAGCATCTAATTCACCTGATAAATACATGCTTAAAAGTGTCAACATAAGGTTGGTGAATTCATAGATTTTTGTAAGCATAAATGCAAGTCACAAAAACTATATAAACAAATTTATTGTGTTACAAGTCCCGCCCATACAAGACTTGCAACTCATAAATTCAAATATATAGGTTTTTAAAATGCGTGTAAACACGAAACACTCAAAATGTGTTTGTTAAAATGATGGAATCAAAGATTTGTAAAGTATGCATGTTATAATAGTTACCAAAATTGTATGTATGAATGTTGGACCGCAATGTTTCAAAGAGTATGATAATTGTAATCAGCATAATATCACAAAATGTTTCAAGTATCTATTGCCTAGTATGCAACATGAGGAGTGATTACGATTGCACCCTTAAGTTCATGAAACCGCGATGTAGATTTATCAGTATGCCACTTTATTCAAGGCACGGTAAAAGTTCATAAGTATGTTGTGCTGGCCCTGAGGCTCCAAGCCAGTCGTGATCCGACATGGTATAACGTTCGTTAGTTCGATCTCGAACTAGTGAGAGCTAATCACCTTAACGGGGGTTGTCAATCCCTAATAGATCTATTTTATAACATTCATGTTTACCCTCCGAGTAATTAACAGTTCAATCCACTTAAGCTAATCCGTAATCATTCGAGTAAAAGTAAAGTTGTTGCGTCCATAAGTAAAAACAAGTATCGTATCTCACCGTGAGATACGAAAATGAGTTTGTAAGCAATCATGTAAAGAGTTTGTAAACGTTTATGTAAACAAGTTTGTAATCAATCATGTAAATGAGTTTGTAAACATTCATGTAACCGAGTATATAAATGAGTTACGAGATCAAGTATGCAATCAAGTATGTAAAAGAGATTGTAAAAGATATATGTAAACAAGTTGTAATGAGCATGTATTCTCCCCCGAGATTTGTAAAGCAATGTAAAATGAGTGAAAGAGGGGCTATAAATTCACCTCAAGTGAAATGTATTGATTATAGAAATTCAATAAAATAAAACGTCACGAATGATCCGGAATGCAACCTAATTATTTATAGGTCGTATAAGAATAATGTATTTAAAATAAATACAACAATGTATATTATCAAGTTATATCACCACATAAGAGTTTTGTTTAATTTATAAAAGTTGAAACAATGTTTAAGTCACGCTTGATATTTAATGTTCAATAATTGATTATTTGTTAATAACGCTTGATTTAATATTTTTAATTTTTATATAATGATATTATATAAATGGTTTAATCATTTCGTAAAGTAATATTTATAAAGTTAAAAACATATATAAATATTATATAAGTAATGCTACATCATTCTGTAAGGTTTTTGTTGAAAACGAACCAATACTATTCATGTCAGGAAAAATAGTGCAGAAAAATTAATATAAAGTTATCTAGCTTTAATCATTTTGTAAAATAATATTTATAAAGTTAAAAACATGAATAAATATTATATAAATAAGGGTACATTATTTTGTAAGGTTTTTGTTGAAAACGAACCAACACTATTCATGTTAGGAAAATAGTGTAGAAATTTTATATAAGAAGTTACCTAGTTTCTATGGTGATTTTACTCATTTTAACACACTTTTGGACTTAGAAAAATGCATTTTTAGTGTAAAACATCATTCCCGACAACTTTGTAGTTTTATATATAAGCCGACTCGGATCCGAAAGCCCTCAAAAATACTATTTAGAAATCTGCCAGTTTATGCTGAAAACTTATTTTGCCTTGTTTCAAATCTAGTTTTGGCCATAACTTCTTCGTTTTACATCCGTTTTTTAAGTTCTTTATATGCATGGAATCGTGTTAAGATGTACTAACACATTTTTAAGGTTTTAGATTGACTAAACGCCCGCAACCTACTGTCCTAAACCTGCTGTCCCAAAATGGTATTTTACACATTTTCGTCAAGTATATCTACCCTATTTTCATACCACAAATCCACTAGTCTATGTATTTCAATCATCTTCCACAAACACAATCATCCACTAACCTAATCTCATCCAATAATTCACAATATCATGAAATAATCATAAGATTAATTAAGCTAGTTTATGAACTTTAAACCTAACCACAAGTCTAAAATCATAAGTAAGTAGTGTTTCTTGTTTTCTTTGAAAATATTTATAAAAGTAAACTAGTTGGTCATAAAACTTCATAATTAAGATGTTTATGTATAAAAATACATAATGAAAGTATAAAAACATAAATGAACATAATCTATATGTATAAAAATCAAGATAGTGAATGTAGTATGCTTACAAGTATGTAATTAAAATGAAACCCTAAACCGTGATTTTAAACTCAAATCCTTATGAAAACCCCAAATCTTGATTATGAAAACCCAAACTTGATCTTGAAAAACCCTTTCTTAGAAATAAAACCCTAACTTGCTAACTAACTTGAAACACCTTAGATTATACCCTTGGTTAACGTTGTATGCTTGCAATATCAAGAAAATGGAAAACAAATAGGGATTTGTTCTAGCTTTTTGAGTCGTGGCTTATAAGAGAGAAAATGGGAGGTTTTGTATGTTTTTGCAAGTGATGAAATGAGAAGTAAATGAGATAGTTATATGTATAAGTGTATAAGAAAATATCTAGGGGACAAAACTAGTATGACACCATCCATAAGCAATGGGGAGGGCATGGGTTTTGTGTAAGAAAGCATGTGATTTCTAGTTGGTGTAAGAAGTTAGCTAGGAGTTGGTATGTGTAAGAAAGACTTTAAAAAAACTAGTGATAATTGATACATTGTATGATTAAATTAGGAATTTGTGTATATCTTGTATATGTTACTTAGGGGGCCGGTTCATATGGGTAAAAATAGGGGAGGGAAATGTTTAATTTTTGATGAGGGATATATATTGTGGGTATTTGGTTGAGTGTAGATAGGTAGAATGTTTACATTTATGCAAAAAGGTTTCAAAGTGTGAAACGTAAATGTTTTACGTAACGTATAAAAATAAAATACGAAAAGTTATAAATTATTTTCGTAAAAATAATATAACACTTGTTTGACACAAACTTTTATTCGTTTGATGACGGTATACATTGATTGTTGATTTTTAGTTTACGCAATTTAATCAAACGGTTGAAATTAAAAGTAAACGCGTAAAAATTTAAAATAAATAATTGAATATTTATTGATGTAATATGACTCAAAAATGTGGGTTGTTATCATCTCCCTGTGTTAAAAGAATTTCGTCCTAAAATTTAGGTTGAGTTGCCTTCCGGAGTGGTGTTGATGAAGAGGTGCGGATACTTATCTTAATCATCCTGATATGCGCTAACCAACTTTGTTATCTTAATGTCTTTAACTCCTTGTTTATACCATGAAGACTTTTAGGATTTGATGTGAGATGGTGTCGACTTTATGTAGTACGGTGGTGTAAGAGTTTACTTAGTTATTATGATTATTAGTTTGGTTCCTCG
Source organism: Tanacetum coccineum (assembly GCA_026074375.1). Classification (NCBI taxonomy): domain Eukaryota; kingdom Viridiplantae; phylum Streptophyta; class Magnoliopsida; order Asterales; family Asteraceae; genus Tanacetum; species Tanacetum coccineum. The sequence continues at coordinate 27,552 of BQNB010085042.1, forward strand.
TGATAAACACGTTTTATGAATATGCACACAAAATTTTATTTTTAAGGTTATAAGTGGAAAACTGATTTTGAACAAAGTTTTAAGGTGTCTACTCTCAGCATGACATGATCCTTTCTGAATTATACATAGGTGATCAGGCTATGTATATTTGAGGGCTAACGATGCGATGCTCATTTTTGTCAAAATAGTGGTATCTATAAAGTAGTATCAAAATGGTTTACATTGTGAGAAAATAATTCACAAGGTAGAAACAAAGTAGTTTATAAGGTGACAACAAAATGAATTGTGAGATGATCGTACGATAGTTTATAAGACAATAGTTAAGTAGCTCAAGATAGTAAAATAATTTATGCGATGGAAACAAAATAGTTCCATAAGGTAAAAATGAAATGTTAGTGTATTTTACAATAGTAAAATAATTTGTCAACGATAGTAAAATGGATCATCATGTGATAAATAAAGTTATAATATTTTAGGGAGTGGCTTGCATGAATAAATTGAAAATTGAAGTAAAATTGACGAAATTTTCACAACACCTAAATTTCGATAGATAATTTAAAATCATCCATACCGTACATCGGAAATTTAAAAGAAGGTACAACGGGAAATTCTAAAGGGAATAGATACTATGATAGAAAATCCACCTTAGGTTTCACTAGGTAAGACGGGTCACAAAATGATGTAGGTGTTTCAACAGTATGAGGCGGGTGTTCAAACTCGAAGTTTAATGGTAAGGTAACTAATGGGATCGGTGGACTATGATATATTTCAATGTTATGTAAACGGTATTATGTAAAATCATAAAAAGTTTCAAAGACTATCGTGTCATTCACAATGTCTTGAAAAAAGTTTTAGTATTTATATAAATAACTCTTATATAAATAAATGTAAAATACACATAAAGGAATGTAAGCATATATGTATATATATATATATATATATATATATATATGTCATGTAAGCACGTAATGTAAGCAAGTAAGAAAGTAGTGTGTATGCACATGAAAAGTGTGATGTGATGCAATGTT
>BQNB010085043.1:0-12302 GCA_026074375.1 Tanacetum coccineum
AAAACAAACATATATTTGGCAGTTTTTGTCTGTTTTTGGTCATTTAAGCTCGTTTTTAGAGGTAAAAGATATCTGTAATTAAGCACTTATCAATAGCGTTTAAGGTTTTTCAAGCTAGTATTCACCATACTTACTGTAGGAAGTTCTTTTGGAACCTCAACTATGATGGTTGTGGAAGAATGAGATGGGTCTAAAGGTGGGACCGAAGTCGCTTTCCAATAGGCATGTTCACTATATAAATCAGATTGTCGAACGAATCGTTTGCAGTAGTCATTATTAAGAATAACATAATTAATGGGTTTCGTGTTCACTTTGTATTTTACAAGCATTGGATCTTGTTCTTTCAAAAGAATTTTTGAACGACTCTCTTCACGAAGCATTAATGTCTCATCAGAGTCAGGAATCACAATAGCATCCATTTTAAGAATGGTATTGATATTTGCTTAATTGTATACTAAATTACCCGGGATTTTGCCTAATAAAAGCCATTTAAATGCCAAAAGAATAGAAAATGTGTGCTTTTGTGTCCAATTGGTTCAGGAAAAGGATGAAAAGACAAAAAGAAGCAAAAACGATCAAAAACCGAACAGAAACTGGAAAAAGACAAAGAGACAAGAGCAAGAGTGAGAAATCAGCCAGAGATCACAGCCGGATCAGCCCGACACAGTCAAAGAAAGAAACAATGAAAGTCAAGAGCCAAAAAAAAGTGCAAAAGGGCCAAAGAATGACAAGTGTGCAAAAGTTTTTAAGGGTTTAATTGTGTAAGATAAAAGATCAAGGACTAAAGTTGCAAAAGAGAAAAATGATTTATTAAAAGAAGAAATAGAGCAAAGGAACTACAAGGGCCAAACTTGCTGTTTTAAAACTTCCTTTATAGCTAGATTGGGCGGATGGAAACGCAGGGGCTCAAAGTGTTAAATCTCCAAACTTTCAAATAAACACCCGCATAACTCGCAACTGCCCAACCACCCACAACAGAATTTCCCGCCAAAAATTCTACACAACCCAACTTCGAAATTTCCCACCCCCGCTCCTTTATAAGCCCTCAATCCGGTTCATACATTCTCCCCAATCAAAAACAAACACGTGGCACTTCCCTATTGGCCAAGACACCTCACTCCTATGATCAAACGGCTACCATCAACTTATAAGAGAATCAACGGCTGAGATTTAAAGGATCACTCTAGAATTCTTTCCCTCTCTTCACCTCTCCTCTATAAATAGAGTGTTAGGACATCATTTTTCGTTGTTGTTTTTTAGTTTTAAAAATCTACTTTGTATTTTCCCCCCCCTTCAATTTTAAGCAATTTGTTCAAACATTATTCGTTTAAGCTTTTATTACCTTGTTACTCTTTGTTTCATTCATCTTGTACACAACTTTTAGCAATAACAACTCAATTTTCAAGTATTTGTTTACTTTGATTTCAAATCTAAGCTCATTTCATCAATTAAGCTTTAAATAAGCTCGTTTGAGCTTATTGATTCTAATAAGCTCAATTTTAATAAAATTCTGTTGTTAAAGCTTTCATTGAATCCTTGTAACTCATTTGCACCTAAACATGATCACTTGAGGAGGATTAAGTTCATTTTCAAGTAACAAGGGAGAAATAAGCTCTTAGAAGCTTATTAAGCTTCTAAGTTGGTTTAGAGGCTAAGGTAGCCGTTAGGGATTGAATTAAGGCTACTCATTCAGAAAGAGTAGCCTAAGTAGCCTGAGACTACAACATCAAGGTTTCATTGCTCTTATTTCATTTCAGCTTAATTTCAGTATATCATTTGCTTATTGCTTTTCATTTGAGTTCATAAATGTTTGATTATGCTTGATTAGTGTTCTTCTCATTCTGTTTTGAGTTTTGATTGTTTAGTTATCATTAGATCTTACATTTCTAAAATTTTGTCCTTTTTAGTGTAATAGCTACATAGAGTAACTTGCTTAATCTCTCAAATAAGCTGTGCATTTTAGTTCTCAATCATCTCTATTAATCCAATACAAATAAAGTAGATAAAAGAGTTTAGGTTGTTTTAGCATTTAATAAAATTTTAAGTTGTATTTGGTTTTTGACAGTCAAAATAAGTGTAATGTTTGGTTTAGGCTGAAATTACTTTTAAAGTCTAGCTTTACTTTGCCAAGTATTTTCCCATTTAGCTGAGATAGGGTAGGAAAACAAGTTTTAAACAGTTTTTAGAAGTTAGGTTCTAGAATTCAATAGTTTTAGAGGTTTTAAAAATCATTCTCAGCACCAGGGCAAAATGTTCAGCTGTAAGAGGTTTAGCTTTTAGGATTTTAAAAGCATTTTAGAGTCCAAGGTTGTTAGTACTCACTTAGTGTCATTTAGTGAAGAATTAGGTCTCAAAGTGTAGCTTGTCTTTGAGTGGATTGCCAATTGCATCAGCATCCAAATAGATCAGCAACTCTCATAACAGCAGAATTAAGTTCTTGTTTATTAAATCTTTGAAGTTTCTCATTTCCTTGTGAAGTTTTATAAATCCTTTTACCTAAGTAGAATATAGACTGCTAGAGTAGCTTATTTCCAAAATCTCAGCATTCAAAGTTCAAAAATAAGCATTTAGTTTACTTTTAAAAAAGCTCAAAAAACAGTTTCATTTAGACTTTGCTCTTTTTCATCTTAATTCTTTCTAAATTTGTTCAACATAGGGTGATTTTAGTTTAAAAACTTCTAGTATACATCTTAAGTCTGAGTAAGCATCTTCTAGTTTCAGTTTTCATCAAGTAATAAGCTCACAATAAGCCAAAATCTAAAAAATCTTGTCAAAAACCTACTTTCTGTGACAGGAAACTTACAGCTTATTTTCTAGCTTATTCTTTGGTCTAAAGTTGAAAGTGCTTTTGTTAAAGTTGTTAGAAATAAGCTGTTTAACAACTTTGTAGTTTTAAGTTTTTGCTAATTCTCAAATTTTAAATAAGCAAAATAAGCTGATAGCGTAGGGTCTATTTGGTACTTTTCTTAAAGTTTAGGGTTATTCGTTTCTTCTATAGTGTAAATTTTCAAATATTCGCCCGCCTACCCTATTGTTTCATTTCTAACAGTTTCTACCCTGTCTTTCTTAGTTAAATAAAAAAGTTAATATTTTTGTTTTTAGTTTTATTAAAAATTAGGTTAAAGTTTTAATTGAATAAATTAGGGTTCAATTAGGTTTTAAAAATTGGGGCTTTTTGTTCCATAATTTTTCTGCACTTTTGTAGCTTATAAAAACCATTTTTCTATATTTTTCCAATTAATTTTGTATTTTCTAGAAATTTAAATAGACTTTAGTGATTTACTTTTTCTTATAAAAATCATAAAAAATAGAAAAAGAGTTGAAAATTTTTGATTCTTTTTGCAATAATTTTCATTTTAAACCTAGTATTTTTGAAAAATAAAAGAAAAATTTTAGTGTTAATTTTTAGAAAAAGTTTATTTTTGATAAATCATTAAATCTTTAAAAAATCATAAAAAATCCAAAAATACATAAAAAAATTCTAATTCTTTTTCCTAAAATTTTCATTTTAAATTTGTGATTTTTAGGTATAAAATTTGTTAAAAGTCGTGCTTTAGTTTTTAAATTCCAGTTTTAGCTCGCGTTTATTACGTTTTGTGCATTTAAATTTCGTGCTATTTCATTGTTTCTTTAATTCTTGCTATTACATTTGTAGTATAATCAACAATTCAAAAGTCTTTTATCATTCTAAGCTCGAATCCGAATTATTCTTAAATTCTCAATTCACGATTTCGTTGGGACACGACCCGAGGATACTTTCCCGATAAAAATAACGAATTGTGTTTTTATTTTGTGAGATTTCACCTTAGGTTTCTCTTTGTTTGAGAAGTATTTTTGTATAGAATTCTTACAGATTTATTACTATTGGTATATAAATTTGACTACACCAACCCCCAACCAAACGGTTAAAAAGGCGCCAAAACCCTTTTTACTGTTCATCATCCCCTCTATTTTACCCCGAGTCAAAATCAAAGGGTAAATGGAAATTGAGGTCGTGGCTAAGTAATTCAAGTGCCAAAGAATGATGTGGCAGAGTTATACATCACATGAGCCTCCCATTGGTCAATCCCCAAGAAGAATGACACGCGGGTCTGACAAGAAACACACCAATCATTGGGATTTTATACTAAAATACTTGCAAAAGAAGCACAATGGCTCTGACACACGGAATGCCACGTTGGCAATCCGTGTGCTCACCCGTTTAATCTAACGGTGATAAGAAGGCATCCAATGATAAGTGATCAATCAAAGGTCAAGATCAAGGGATAGAGGAGCGGGCTAGACTCCTAGAAGCATCTCTTGCAGGCTATAAAAAGCCCCTTACACTCACTCACAAGACGTGTTATCTTTTCCTTTTTAGCTTTTAGAAAGTAGCTTTTGTAATTTTTTTTAAAATGTAATCTTCTTATTAAAGCTTTTGTAATCTCCATTTTAAGTATTGTAATCTGTTTTAAATCAATAAAATATTAGTTACTTTGTTAAATCTGTTTTTGCTTAATGTTCTCTCAAACATCTAAAAACTCTTGTTTTCTATAAGCTCTCAATTAACTCACAAGCTTCTCACAAGCTCAATTTAAACTCTCTGATTCTATAAGCTTGGATTGAGCTCATAACAAGGATCTAATCTACTTAAACCTTAATAATCAGTTAAATACTTATGCTAATGGATCTAAGCTTTGATGATAAGCTTAACCCTGGAAGAGCTATGGGACTTTTAACAGCTATCCTGTTATAAGAGCTAGAGCTGTAGAATAGCTCCTGAGCATTGTGCCTTTGTTTAGCTAAGGATTATTGGAAGAGTTCTTTTAAATCTCAAGTTTCTTAGCTAATAATATGCATTTGTTTATTTCTACTATTACTTGCTTAATTGTAGCCTAATTCCTTGTTATTATCTTATCAAGTAATGTTTAAGTATCTCTCTTCCAATATTAATACATAGATCTTAGTTTTTCTAACTTTTGTCCTAAAAATAAAAAAAACCAAAAATAAGTAGCATTAGCTTTTTGTTTGTTATTCTGGCTTTTTTGATTGTTGTTATATGCTTATTAGGACTGTTAAATGCTTATTAATATGTGGTAACTTAGTTTTGTTATAGATATAAATTTCATAAGCTTAAATAATTTCATAAAATAAGGGGGTGTCTTGGCATAGGCATATTAACCACAAGTTTAATACTGCTAGAAAAAAATAAAAAAAAAAAATAAAAAAAAAAAAAAAAAAAAAAAAAAAAAAATATAAAAAAAATAAGAAAAAAAAAAAAAGAGGCCAATTGGTCTTTAGATTTGTTTTGATAACTCATTTAAGTTTGTTTAAGCTAATTTTATAAGATAGATTAGGGTCAATCTAGTTTTTCATAAGTTAGTTCATTAAAAGCTCAAATCTGTTAATTAGCATTTGCAGTATTAGTTTTATTCAGTTTTAGCTTGTCTTTGCTTAATTTGCATTTAGTCTAGTGTTAAAATAGAGTAGAATTAAGGTTCTTAAATCCGCATTTATAGTAGTTTGTTGATATGCATGCCAACTGCATCATCACTTTTATACTGCAAACAGCCTTTTTTCTAGCTTAATTTTCAATAGGTAGAAATGTTTTTAGCTTTTCAAATTTCAATCACAAGTAGATTATAGGCCAAAGTAATTAGGTTAGGGCTTATTTTGTTCTTTATAGCTTTTTAGATTATCTGAATTTGATTTGGAAGTTTAGCTTTTGTCTTTTCATAAAAATTTAAAAAAAACCAAAAAAAAATACTTAACTCTGTCTGCATTAGCCTTTTCATGTAGATTTTTTATAGCTTATTTGATTTTCAAAATACTTTTTGAAAGCTGTTTTAAATAGTTAGAAGTATTAGCTTTCATACAAGAAATAAGTCCAAATTGCCATAAGAAGGATCTGTTTTAAGGCTTATATTTAAGCTCAAAGTTGGCTACCTGCTGTTTGGTAATCTGTTTTAAGTTAAAATGCTTATTTGATCTTTTCAGCTTATGGTTTATTCTTTTGTTTCTAGCTTAGACCTGCTTATTAGGTTTGCCTTAGGTTTGGTAGAGCTTATTTGTTCCTTACTTAGCTTATATTCTGCTTGTTAAGTTCTAAAATTTAATAAAAAAAACCCAAAAAATAGAGAGTGTTCCTCATGTTCTTTCAGTTAGTCTTTTTCTAGCCAAATGAATTCAATTACTTTTTAAAAGCAGTTTTAAATAGTCTTTAGTATAAGCTTTAAGGATTTCTAAATCATTTCATCATAAGGTTCCATTTGCTTATTTGAATTTAAGCTCAAAGTTGCTTATCTTTCTGTTTGAACTCATAATTACTTAAGTGCTTGTTTGGCTTTTTCAGCTTATGGCTTATATCTTTGTGCTTATTTCTTTCATAAGTAGCTTATTAGTGTAAACTTAAATAGTTAGTAGCTTATTGATCTTAGTTTTCAGCTTATTTCATTTTATTAAGTTCTTAAATTTTCTTAAGTAGTTCTGTCATGTTTTCAGCTGTTTCACAGCTTATTTAGGGCTTTTCAAAAATAATTTCTTTTAGTAAAAGTGCTTATTTTTAGCTTGTCTACAACTTTGTTTTTATAAGTTTTCAAAAAAAAGGGAAGATGGAAATCGGGGGTGAGCAAGGCTCGAACCCCCGACCTCAACATCCTCACCCTTTATAAACGCCTCACAACACACACTCACTACCAACGTGCCCTGGGGTCTTTTGCATTCTAGTTTTACAAAGTTTATTATTTATATACATTTTAGCCTATTTAGCTCAATAAGTTGTTTTAGCTTATTACACAGCTTATTCGATAAGCTGTGTAACCAAGCTTATTTTTCCTAGGTCCCTCTTAGTTCAAGCTATTTTCTATAATTTTTCCAGGATTTTTATATTTAGTTTAGTATTTTTAAACATTTATTTTTATTAAAAACTTTAAAAAATCATAAAAAATAGAAAAATAATCAAAAAACATAATTATTTTTTAGAAAATTTTTCTTTCATTTCTCAATATTCTAGGGCAAATTAGTTTAGCTTCCGTAGGGTGAAAATTGCAAATTTCATTTATTAAAGAACGGACTTCTTCCATCACGTTTTTCGTGTTTTAAGCTCATTCAATTCCGTTTTTGTTCTATTTTTCTTAAACTTCTTTTTATCAATTAGATCTTTAAAAGTGAAAAATTCATTTTAGGTTTAATTTTGGAAATTTAGGTTTTTTTAGGGTTCCCGATTTGCGTTTTTAGTTAAAGTTTAATTTCCCGTTATTAAAGTTAGGTTTAATTGTCCTTAAATTGCTCACCTTAGGATTTTAGAAAAAAAATCCATCTCGAACCAATTCAAATCATGTCCAAACAACAAACGTGGTTTCAATTTCACAAATCGTTGGGACTTAACGACCTGGTAATCACTTACCGGTAAATATACGTATTATTATATATAATTGTGAAGATTCTCCTTTCTACCTTTGTCCTCAGGGTAGTTTGGTAATTTTCTATACATGTGTATATTTTATACTGCAATCAATTTTTGCCCGCCCGCTGCCGGTATTTGTTGATTAAGATTCTTCGTTTTCATTTGTCGGATCGTTATTTGGAAACCTTTCGTCTTCGAAGTTACGCTTTTGAGAAAATCAAAAATAAAAAAAAATTAAAAAATATACAAAGTAAAAAAAAAATTTCTTTTCTTTTTAGTATAAGTATAAGTTTAAAAAAACAAAAAGACAAAAATATTTGCTCTTCCGGATTTTTCGATTTTTCTCATTAATTTGTGAATATTTACAAAGTTGGTAAAAGAACACCAACAAATAATACCTTCAATTGAGGTATTATCCATTAATAAGTTCCCGAACCAAAGATTCAAAAATCTTACCGTTTGTGTCACTTACGAAAAAGGCGCACCTCTTTTGTAAAATTTATTTTACTTAAGAGAGTTACCCTAAGTTTGTTGATTATTCGGTAAACAAAAATATTTCCTTTTCTCGTTTCATTTCTCATTTCTTTTGTTTAGTGCATGCGCACTAGAAATTCCTATTTTCCAAATAATTCAAACGTCACCATTCCGAGACGTCGTAATAGAAATCGTGTTCCAAACATAGTCGAACCCGAGCTTCGTACTATCGTTGCACCAATGGCGGAACGTACGATGGAAGAGCTACTCCGAGCACCCACGGAAGGGTACGGAGAAGCTATTGTTTTACCGAAAATTAATGCCGATCATTTTGAGATTAAAACGAATTTGTTACAATTAGTTCAAGCTAACCCATTTTACGGTCGTGAGAGTGAGAATCCTCATGCTCATATTAACAGTTTCAAAGCTTTACCCTCTACTTGTACGAATTTAGGAATGTGCTAACGATGTGATAAAGCATTATATGTTTCCATATTCGCTCGAGGGAGCCGCTAAAACTTGGTACGAGAAAGAACCACCAAATTCGATCTTGACTTGGGAGGATCTCGTGACCAAGTTCGTTAATCAATTTTTCCCTCATTCGAAAACCACTCACTTAAAGAATGAAATTTCTCGATTTACACAAAAATTCGAGGAGACTTTTAGTGAAGCTTGGGAACGATTTAAGGAGTTGCTTAGAGCTTGTCCTCATAACGGATTTACGGAGTTAACTCAAGTTGATACCTTTTACAATGGTTTAAACGAGAATGAACAAGACTCCTTAAATGCCGCGGCGGGGGGAAATCTTTTGAGTAAAACGACTAGAGAGGCTTTAAACATAATTGAAAACAAATCAAAAGTTCGTTATTCACATAATAGATCAAATGCTTCTCGGATGAGTGTTACGTCTAGTAAAACGGATGAGAGAAATTTTGATAAAGCTTTGCGATCAACTTTTGCCCTAGACGAGAATTGTTTTCTAAAAAAGGTGTCACTCCTGCTCCGATTAAAGGCGGTTTGAGAGAATTCTTTTTCATGTGTACTATGGTGGTGCTCATTCTTGGTATAATTGTCCGGCTATCGATAACAATCAGGCTAGTGTTTGTGCGACTACGGGTACTTACAATCAATTTAACCCGCCAAACCGTGTTAGTAATCAAATGGCACCACCAGGTTTTGCTCCGGTGCAAAACAATGGTCAAAATAGGTTTAATCAGAATCAAGTTCAAGGGAATAATTTTAATCGGGGAAATAATTTTCATGGAAATCAAGGTTTTCAAGCTCAAAATAATCATGCTCCAAATTTTCAAAATCAAGGATTTCAAAACCAACCTTTTCAAGTGCCTAATAATCAAGTTCAACAAGAGTTTTCAAATGAGTTTTCAAGTTACAAGAGGAATAACGACCAAATGATGAGAAACATGCAAAATCAAATCAACTCGTTGAAAGGAGACCTTAAGAATGAAATTCAAAACACGATAAAATCTCAACAAGCCGTCATGATGAATCAACAAACTACTTTTCAAAATAATTTGCAAAACATGATATGTGGATTGTTTCAAAACCAAGCCTCAACTTCGGGTACTCTTCCGAGTAATACCATTCCAAACCCAAAGGGTGAGATGAAAGCGATCACTACTCGAAGCGGTGTTGCTTACGACGGACCCTCGATTCCTACTAATCCTTCTCCTAAAAAGGTAGTGGAACGAGAAACCGATGAGACAACGGATAAGGAGCAATCAAATTTCCAAGGAAGTACCACTCAAATCCCATCTCTGGTTAATCCCATTCCGATTCCGGAACCCGATGTTCTGGTATGTGCTTAATTACACATACCATTTTCCATTAAAAACGGACTTAAATGACTAAAAACGTGCCAAAAATACATTGTATTTGTATGTTTTGCAATTTTATTATGCAGGAAACGGATATTCAAGAAAAGGACAAAAATAAAGCTAAAAACGGACAAAACCGAGCACGGAATGGAAAAGTGTGAAAAGACCAAGTCAAAAGTCAACAGAAAAGTCAACCCCGACAAAGTCAAAGTCAACTCCGAGAAGCTGAATCAGAAGAATACAAACTTGAGGGACTAAAATTGCCAAATCATAAAGTTGAAAAAACAAGGATAAAAGGTTCAAGGGCTGAAATTGCAATTTACCTAAAATATAACTTTAGGGGCCTTTCCTGCCAAACCCCTAAAGTTATATCACACAAGGACCAAGCATGTAATAAACTTATACAGGTTGAGGGGGCATTCCTGCCAATCCCTAAACTCATATCACCACAAGGACGAAAAATGCAATAAGAGTTATATGGTTGAGGGGCCAAAGTTGGCAACACACCAAACCTTTTACCCCTGTTACCCAAAAATAGGTTTTCCCGCCTAAAAAACCCAAGAACAGGGTCACATGTTGTCTTCCTCCTCTTTACCCTGCAACACCAACTACACAATGGATTAAACCTTCACCCTTAACCCACTTAACTTGAGTCTCATGATACATTGCCAAGTTGGCAATCCCACTCTTTCCAAGCTAATCCAACGTCGGGTATGAGATCAAGAAAGCACAAGTGATATCAATGGCCAAGATTAAAGCTTCAAACCTCTGACAAAACAAGCACAACTCAGTTTGTTCTCACAAAAGTAGCACAAAAGGTGAAGACCCAAGACTTGAAGTTCTAGAATAAATACGACCTTTGTAAGCAGTTAAAAAAAGAATTTTTTTATCCAATTTTCTTTGCAGCTTATTTTAGCTAACTTGTAGCTTTTTGTCTTTTAAAATTCAAGCATTGTACCCTGTTTTCTGAAGTTAATGAAATTTGAGTTTTTTAGATTTAAAATTATATTCTTATAAGCTCTTATCTAATTTGTTGTTTAAAGCATTTCATAAGCTCCTTTAATCTCTTTAAAACTCACTATAGCTGTTTTTGCTTATATCCTTTAACTTTTCTCATAACTTAAAAGGGTTTAAGCCTTCTTCTAAAAAATCACTTCAAAAACCAAAAAAAATAAGCCACTTGAAGATAAGCTAGAAATGGATGGGCTTATGGGCTCATATACTAGCTTATTTATACGCTAGAGTTTGTAGACTTAAGCTTTCTAAAGCTTATTTGATCCTTGTTAAGCTAGGATCAAGGTTAGACTTTATTTCACCCTTTTTATTTCTTATTGCATATCATCTGATTATCTGCTTATTTCTGTGCTTATTTTTGATCATGATTGCTTATTTGATCTTTAAATGACTTATGCTTGCACTATTTTTGCTTATTTGTGCTTTTTATAGCTTAAAATAGCCTTTTTGCAAGTTAAAGGGGTGCTTGGCATAAGGGCAAAATGGGTCAGTTTGGTTAATGCATTGGGTTGGGGTCACAACTCCTACTTTAATTAGCTTGACTAGGGTCTAATAATCAGTTTTAATAAGCTCTTTTAGTTTAAATCTCAATAATCAAGATTTTCATAGCAATGATTTAAATCTATGATATGCTTAAGTGCTAGAACTGCTTATTTTGATCTTTGGTTTAAAAGTGATAAAAGTCCTCATGTTTATGTTCATTTTGAGTGCTATGGCATGTTAGGATTAAGTTTTAAGTTCCTGCATTTGTGTTTGGTGTTTTCAGTACAATATGCCATAGAAGTCTAAGCAGTTGCCATAGAATAAATTTTGACTCGGTCGAGCGTGTTGAGCTCTTAGCTTGTTCCTTAACTTTTAGACTAAGCGTTCGCGGACTTTAAAATTCGCGAAGAACGAAAAATGATAGTGTTGTTTACAAGTAAGATGCTAAACAAGGATTAGTTGGATATCTTAAAAAGCTTATGAGTGTAACTTGTCGTTTTTTCTCTCCGAAGCTCTTAACCTGACTAATAAACGTGCTTAATTTTGCTTTAACTTTAAACCGACATTTTCTAAATAGAAGCTCTTTCGGAAACGAAAATATTCATCTTAGTTCAATTGTATACTTGAGTTTCTAAAACGAAATTTTCTCTATTACGGAAAATATGTTGCAAAAAAAAAATAAAAAAATAAAAAACAAAAAAAAATTTTAAAAAATAAAAAAAATGAAATGAAAAAAATGAAAAAAAAATGATGAAAAATATAAACTGTGGGCTGATAAATGTTTACTGCATCTTGCCGGCTCACAACCGATGTTGCAGTCTTCAAAACAAAGCCCATAGTGAGATAATTAATGCCAAAGTGCATTTTTAAGTATTATCAATAAGAATTCTCCGTCAGCTTACTTCATCTTGTCGAAGGCGTGGCCGATGTTGAAGTCTTCATATAAGGCGGGGGGCCGTCGTCAGACTAAGTCACTACATCTTGTCGGAGGCATGGCTGATGTTGTAGTCATGTAAATGATGACGGTATCATAGTATGATTATAGCAATAAATTTAATGGTTAAGATTTCTTTTTCTAAACTCAAGTATAATTTTGAACTAAGAATAACTTG
>BQNB010085044.1:0-28579 GCA_026074375.1 Tanacetum coccineum
TTGGTGATCAAGTCTTGCTTTTCAACTCCCGATTAAAGATTTTCTCCGGAAAGCTCAAGTCCCGTTGGTCCGGACCTTTCACAATCTCCGAAGTTTATCCTTATGGCACTGCCAAGTTGTCTAATACCGATGGTTCGAATTTCAAAATCAATTGCCACCGTCTTAAGCACTACTATGGAGGGGATACACCACCATTAGTTATTCCAGACCTCCAGACTTTCCCTAAGGACAACTAAATTCAGGGATCGAGTCGAGCTTGCGACTCGGTGACCAAAAACAAGCCGCTTTTCATGGGAGTTCACCCCATGCTTATCCTTTTCTTTCTATTTATTTCCTCTAAATGTTGTTTGTGATGTTTAGGGGTCCCCATCCTCTTACGTTCTCGTTTTTGTTGTCTGTGTTGTATTTGGCAGGATTAACACCCAACATTTTCAAGAATCCTCTCGTGTTCGATCCTAATTCCGAGCACCTCGAGTTTCACACATCATCCTTTGTGTGAAATTAATTGGGGGAGATCAATATCCTTTCATTATTATGATTAACTAATTATCTTTGTCTACTTAATAAAACGCATAAGAATTCGTAGAGACCCACTTTTAAACATTGAACAATGTATTCTTTTAGTTTGGGGAAGGGAATCTATCGATTTGATGTTGCTTGCTTATTGTTTTGTTCTCACGTACCCGTTTTTCCCACAAAATAGCAAAAATTTAAATTTTTTAAGTCTTGTTTAAGTTAAAAAAAAAAAATAATAATAAAATAAATGTTAATGACAAAAATGTAGGTTTTCCGCTGGTAAGAATAAGAAGTAATTTTTGACCCGATTGAACGTGTTGAGTTCTAGCTTTTTCCCTTAACAATTAATGATGATAGTTTATGCTAGTCCCTCATGAACATGCCTAGACTTGAATCATTAGTAAATAAAGCTGTCTAATCTCAATAATTTTTAAATATCCAGTTGGGATTTATATAGGCTAAGCATTTGCAAATTTTCTTTTGAGAAGAACAAGAATGAATAGTGTTAATTTATAAGTCAGATATTAAACGTAGAATAGTTGGTTTTCTTTCAAGCTCAAATGATATTAATTGTAGGCCTTTTTCTCCCATTACTTGTTCACTTTTTTTTTAAATAAAAATGAATGTTTAATAAAATAATAAATAAAGTTGTATGGTTTTTTGGTTAATAATTAGTTAATAGAAGTTTTCTTTAGTTCCTTTGTGATTAGGATGAGTACACATCAGGAATACTTAATTTGGCTTAAAAATACAAAAATATAATAAATAAGTATCTCTGCCAGATTACTTCATCGTGTCGGAGGCGTGGCCGATGTTGGAGTTTTCATATAAGGTAGAGTCCGGTGTCATAATAAGTAGAATAACCTCTTGTCGACTCGCTATCGATGTGGCTTCGAGATAAAAGGCACCGGTTTTACTTATATAATCCGAAGTCGAAATATGTTTGCTACATCTTGTCGGAGGCGTGGCCGATGTTGTAGCCTACTAAAGGACTGAGGTTTAATAATGTTGCTTAATTTTTGTCTTGTTTTGTGCCTTAAAGAGCCTAAGGGTATATGGTGCAAATGAGATTGGTCCATTCATGTCTTAAAGAGCCTTAGGGTATATGACATGAATGGTGCCTTGCTTAAGTAGCCTAATAAAAGCCAAATTTTGGTCGCCTCGATGTGGACTTTAATCTTGATTGCATTTGATCTTTTGAAAAGGGCTAGGAGCTAATTATTGCGTTCTTTACCATTACACTTTATTTTTGGAATTAATAAGTATCGAAACAAAAGTCTTAAAGAGCCTTCGGGTATATGACTTAAGTAAAATCCTGAGATACAAAAAAATAAAAATAAAAATAAAAATAAAATAAAAATAAAAAAATAAAAAATAAAAAAAAATTATTAGGATTTACGGGAGGAAAAGTAAGTACACAATTAGTATTTATGAGTAGTGTTAGTGTCATGACTTGTATTTAACAATGATCTTGTTTTTAAGCTTAGCATGGGAAAAGTGAAAAATCGGGGATGATGAAGTTATCTTTTAGACACTTAATTGTGCTTTTTGTTCTATGATCCTAAAAGTTACCAATGAGGTAATGAAAACATTACATTATGTCAACATGTCAACACAACTACAAATTGTAGTTAGGTAGTTAATAATCAAGAAAATCGCATAAAAAAGAGAAAAAACTTAGAAAAATGGAAGTCGGTTGTCTTATAACTTTGTTGATCTCTTATCTCTCTCAAACAAAAACCTTTGCTACTTTTCAAAGGGTTAGTTATGGTGAATGTTTTGAGGATATTTTGTTATAAGGCATGTGATATTGCGTGAGGACACACAATCGTGTTAGTTTGGGGAATTTTGATAAGTGTAGATTACACATATCTATTTATAGCTAAAAATGCCCCAAATAAAACCCAAAAACGGATCACAAATGGGCAAAAATTGTGCTTGTATCTGTAGTTTTATGTGTGCAGTATGGATATGTCAAATTTGCATAGAAACAGTCAAAAAACGAACACGAGAACGGATGAGTGATCAAGAAGCTAAAGAAATCAAAGCCGAAGCCAGAGAGATCATGCCTCAGCCTTCTACAGTCAACTGCAGCTAAACCACAGTCAACCAAAGCCAACTCCATTGTTTTATAAAACACAAGGGCTGAATATGCAATTTGTCCAAAGTTATTTATATCTTGATATTGTGCTTGCCAAACACAAGGGCCGGTTATGTAATTATCTCATAGTTACCAAAAGGGCGCGGGTCAAAGCCTGGGTCAAACTACCCATGGACCATCTTTTAGCCAATCACGAGCTTACCCCCAACCCAATTACCCGAACCCTTAACCCGACCAACCCGGTTACATTTATACCTCAATAACATTTACTGTACCTCATTTTACCCCCAAATGCGATTTAACTCACTCACACACACATGAACACACCCGAATCCACCAAGAACCCTAGTTTACAAACCACTCACACACCCCTCAAACCAGATAAAATCGATCTCAAATAAGCCATCAGGGTTTAATGACCCCCTCACACTCCTTAACCCACCCATCACTTTCATAACGCTTAACCCATTCCACCCTGGCAAAATGAAAATCAATGATTGGTTGATGTGACGTGTGTGAGTGAATACTCTCACATAACTAGCACACCAAGCCACGTCAACGATCCATTTATACACACTTTAAATCCTACGGCTTACGTATGAGATCAAGGAGAAAGAAGAAATGGAGGTCCAAGATGAAAAAGAAGAAAGGATCTAGAAAGTTTGTTAGCTCAAGCTTCGGGTATAAATACCCATACCATTCCAGCATATGAGGAGAGTAATTTTTAGTGAATTTTTAGTTTATTTTATATTAGTTTAAGTGTTTTCGATTCCGTTTCTAGTAATTTTTTATGTAATTTTAATTTCTTGTTATTTCATTTTGAGTTGTAAGAACCTTAATTTCAGTTTTAATAAAAGTATTGTTTCATATAAATTGTGCCTCATTTTTAATTCTGTTAAAAAATTAGTATTTGTGTTTGTGTTGATCGTGATGAAGGCTTGATACCATCTTTGGAATTGGATGGCTGCTATGGTATCAAGAGGTGTTTTAGATGCTGTTGGTCAGCTTATAGGTTAGTATAGGTTGTGATTTTGAGATTGAGCTTATGTGAATAAGCCATAAGCTCACTTAGCTTATTATTGCTTTCCTGTTCTTGCTGGGTGAAGCTAAGGTACACAGCTTATTTACGTTTTACATTTGTCCTTTTTCTTTTTTTTTAATAATAAGCTGTTGGTTATCTATTTTTCTGTTTAGCAGTAGAGTTAAATAAGCTATGTGGATTTGCTAAGAGTTTGATTGAGTAGATTTTATTAAGTATTAAGAATCTGTCAAGTGCTTGAAAGTTGCTTTGCTTATTTAGTTTAAGAGGTAGATTATTGAGTTGCTAGAGTTTATAAGCTGATAAGCTTATTTAGCTTATTTTAAATAAGTAAGAGTTGAGTTTCAAATAGTTTTAGCTTTTTAAATCCTGTTGATAATAAGCTGTTGATTATAAAAAAAAAAAAAAGATGCTGTTTGTTAGAAGTTAGGGAGTGCAGGGGCCTGTTTTGTCCATTTTTATAGTTTTTGTTAGTTTAAAGTTTACTCAGTTAGTCCTTGCTAGTATCACCGTTAGTCCTTAGTTAATTACATAGATAGTCCTTAGTTAGTTTGATCGTTAAGTCTCGTTAATCCCAAGTCCAGGGACTATATCTGCCATTAGTTCAAACTTTGTGTTTTTTATAAAACTTTAAATTTTACCCCGCCTACCCTTATCTTTCTGTTTTGACACTTTTAACCCATGAGGGGGGGGGGGGGGGTGATTTTGTTTGGTTTTAGTTTAAGTTTTAATAAAAAAAGTTTTTTTATAAAATAATAAATTAAGTTTTATTTAATTAGTTAAATTAGGTTTTAAAAATAGTTTAAAAATTAGGGCTTTTAATAAATAATTTCTTCTGCATTTTCTCTCTTTATAAAAGTACTTTTATAGAAATTATTTAAGTTAAAGGTTTTTATATTTTAAAAATCAATTTTTCAAATTTAGTCTTTTAAAAACATTTAATTTACAAACTTTTAAGTTTTTTAATTTAATCATTTTAAATAGTAAATTAGTAATAAAAAAATAAAAAAGTTTTTCTCATCCTTTAAGTAATTACTATAGAGTTTAATCTAGTTAAAAAGTATTTTTCTTAGTTTTTATCAATTTAATTTCTATTTTTAGGAATTAATTTAGATTAAATAGTATTTAATTCATAAAAAATCCGAAAATGTCCTTTAAAAAATATGTTTTCTTTTTCTCTAACAATTTTCTTTAAACATTAATTTAGGTTTAGAATATAGTTTACATTTTTACGATTCTAAATTGCATTTGTTTTCTTAAATGTGCGCATTTTATTTACTTTCATAAATTAGTTTAAATTTGTAAAACGTTGTTTTTAATTGTGCCTTTAATTTAGTAGTATAATTAAAATCAAAAATAAAAAAATCCCCCTTTCTTTTCTAATTCAAATCAGGATCCAAACTTAAACGAGGTTTCCATTGCACGAGTCATTGGGGAAAACGACCCGGGTGATCATACTTGCCCGGTTTATTATACGTATTTTATATTATATTATATATATTTTTGAGAGTGAATTTTATCAAGGGTAACTTGGCATTTTTCTTAATTACTCTCGGGATCATATTATTTTATATTATATTTTACGTGTATATAAACTGCTCAATCACACCTCCACCAAGTGTTGTTCTCCATCATCCCATTACTAGATATGTAACTCATCAAACCTTCATTACTTTCAAATGCCAGCTTGCTTCTCCATCATTTTCTAAAAGTTTGTAGCGAATCCTCATCAGATTTTCATCTTTGAATTTCTTGTCCAACATAGCTTTGCACACTTCAGCAGACAAAGGATACTTTCTTTCTATTAGCATATAAACATCTACAGACTCTAAGTTCAAATAGTGTACTCTTCAAGCATCATAGTATCTCTAACAAATTAACCTTTGTTGATCTGGAAAACTCCAAATTGAATCTGTACTAAGGGGTTCTCAAATAGAGTTCTGTTCAAGTATCCCAAAGTACTTTTTCTCAAATTCCATCCTCTGGCTTATTCATACATTTTCCTATCCAATCCTCTATATAAACACTATAAGATCATCTCTTGATATATGTCAGTCACATTCTCCAAAGCTAATGTATACCATATCAGTTCCATTCTCCTTACAATCTGGTATACACCTTTCCTTCCTTGCTTTAATAAATCCTATGTATTTGCTATAATACTGGGTGGGATTGTTGTAGCTTAGGAACATGATTAATATGGATTTTAGTACCTGAAGTAGAATTATCTTTTTCATTAGCTTCATCTGAATCTTCAGTTTCATCCTTATCATGGTGTGTATGGAATCCTTTCCTTGCTATTTGTTTTCTCCTCTTTCCAGTCTTCTTGGTTGGCTCATCATCTTTGTCTTCTTCAACTTCTCTCTCTGTTGGTTTGAGTACCTTCATCATCAAACTTTAGCTTTCTTTGCAGTTTTAGTTTGAAGCTCTTTACCAAATCTTTCTAAAAAAACCTTTCCCTTTTTGCTTCAAAGTTTCAGTGAGGACATATGTACCAAGTTGCTAACCAAATTTTCAAATTCATCTCTCACTTCTTCAAAATTCAACTTCTATCATTGAGTCAACTTCCTATGATCGCCGTGATTCAGTTAGAAAGGATTTGACATATATTCCTAGCAGTGTTTCTGAGTCCATAGGCTATTTTCCTTTTGGCTCTAGGCTCTTTCCTCTCAAAGTGTTTTCTTCTCTTTGATTTACCATTCCACATCCTTTTATGCATAATCGTCAACGGTAAGATCCTTTCCAAGCACACTCTCCTTCAATTATGCATTTGTCTTCAAAGCTTTGCTTCTAGAGTGCCCGCGTTTAATCTTCTCAGTATATGATTTAGCTCAAACTTACTTGATCCTTCCTTTGTCTTTGTTCCTCGGTTAATTCTTGCTCTTACAGCCATCCTTTGAGCTAGAAGTGAATCCAAATGAAACTTGTTTTGGCCACTTCGTTCCTTTTCCAAAGCTTTTTTAATGCATCTAACCTATAGCTTCAGCAAGTAACTAGCTTCGTCTGAAGAAATTTGTTCTTTTGTCTTTCTAGAACTTGAGTCTCTTCTCTCTCTCATAGGAGCCTTTCTTCCTTACTCTCTACCTCTGTCGGGAGAAGGTACGAGACTCTTATGCTATCAGTATAACTAGATCACTGCCTATTGACATCCTAAACTCCAGTATTAATCTCTAAATACCAACACAAACTCAAATAATGCCACTCAATATTACCTTCTCAAAAGCATACTTAACCTCTTACAAAGCCAAACAGTACAGCAATCTTTTGAACTCTTCCTTCTCTTGTATCTCTTTCCTTTATCAACTGACTTGATCTTTTTAACTTTTGTTAAGATTGCAGCAGCTTCTAAAGTTGTAGGGCTTATGTCTTTAACTGTTCCGCCCTAGAAGCATCGACAGTCTTTGAGGGAGTCTTTGAGGGAGAACAAGATTCATGTAACCAAAGAAACCAAGGATCTAAATCATAAATTTCCTCTCCCTGAGCCTCTGTTTCCTTCCTCTAGCAAATCATACAAAAGAATCCTCTTGGTCTTTTCTCTTCAAAGCAACCTCCTAAAATCTATACTCTTTCCAACCAAAGTGAGGATAAGCCTTCCTAAAGTCTATTTGGTTTCCTTGAGGAGACTGCTCTCCAAGTTATCAATATGTGCCATTAACTAGGAAGTAGTAGCTTCTTGGCTAGGTGTAGGTGGTTGTTGGTCAGTTGATGGTTGTTCAAAGGTATGCTCCATTGGTTCATGTGCAGGTGAAGGTGTAGGTGAGGGGGATGCAGTGGTTAGTTTCAGCAATAGTGAAGGTGGTGGCAGGTTAAGATAGAGGTAGTGAACTAGTTTATTGTGTCTTTCAGTATGGTATAGGTTGTGTGGTAGGTGGTGTTGGTGGTACCACACTAGATGAGGGTTGAGGTTGAGTGACAGATGGAGCTTCTTGTCCTGCACTTGGATTAAGCAATAACAACAAAGCATGGCAACAAACTGGCTTAGTTCTACCCCTCTAAAACCCCCTTTTCAATAGTTCCAAAAATCTTTTGGTCAATGTCACAGCCCAGATAATGGTGTTTGGACTTTTCATGTTTGTATATCCCAAAATCATTGTAGAAAACGAGGATACATCAAGAACTTTTTTTTACTTTTCAAGATTGCCACCATGGCCTTCAAAAATTAGTTTTGAAAATATAAACCTCTGCGCAGTAGGAAAGACAAATCAAGGGCCAGTATCAATATTGCTAACCCAAATTGCATCCCATCCCACCACTTTTAGACGGCTTATACAATGTAAATAATGGGTTGGACTAAGAATCTCCACGGGGTGGAAAAAGATTTTCCAAAGGTAAAAGATCCATCATATTGATACCCCAATGCCCCATCCCCTCAAAAGCTCATTTTTGGGCAACAGGATAATTCCCGAAGCAACTGCCGGAATTGAAGCTTATTTTCTAATAGAGCCTTAGTGATTGTATACGAGGCAATAGTATCAATAGTTGCGTGTAATTCTAAAGCTCCCATAGCAAGAGTTTCTTGGCAGAACAGTCTGCCAAAACTGTTTGAAATGAATCATGGTATATAAGGATTAGTAGTTAAAGCATACCTGAGGTTGGCACACATCTTTAGAAATCCACTATCTTTGCAAACACCTGCACTTTCGTCAGGTTTGCGTAATCCCACTTGAATAAGTTTTGTACGCGTATTTAAATTGAGACATAGTTTAATAAAAGTTGCAATAAAAGGTAGTGATGTGGACTGAAAATTACCGGGTTTAGTTATGAGTGAGGTTCTAGATGCTGGTAAAAAAAATTGAATATATCATTTGTAAAGATAAGGAAGATTTTTTACTTTGATAAGAAGAGATAGCAATAAAAAGATAAGTATGAAAGAGAAATCAAACTTTTCATCTATTATATACTTCTCTGTTAACGACAATAAGCGCCTAAATAATCTGTAACGGTAAATTTAAACAGTGTTTAAACAGCAAGGTCAATTTCCTGCAACCAGCACTAACGATAACCTACCAGAATTAAAATTAACACTACCAGACTTATACTTGGTAACCCGAATTAAGTAGTTTAGTACATCTTTTCAACCAGAATTAAGTATTTACTGAAGACTTCCACAACCAAAGACCAGTTATCACACCTTCTTTTACATCTGCAAATACCATAATATCCTATGCAAGAATTAGTCTAAAACCAAAAGAATCCATTCGCAGGAATTTTTGTATACACACAAATTAACTGAACTAACTACCCGAATTAATACTACTAACTACCAGAATTAATACTACTTAAGCCAGAATTTAGTTAAACTAACTACCAGAATTATACAAACTATATAACTAAGCCTCCCCTTAAACGTAGCTATGGGTTTATCATACCAATACTAACCACTAAGAAATTAAACCGTGGTCCATCAAAAGGTTTAGTCAATAGGTCAGCTACATTTAAGTCTGTGTGAATTTTCTCCACACTAATGAGCTTCTTCTCATAACAATCTCTTATAAAATGGTGGCGTATCTCGATGTGCTTTGTCTTGGAATGATACACTGGGTTCTTCACAATGCAAATTGTGCTTTCATTATCAATGTGGATTTTGGTATTCATGAAATTGAAACCATAAGTCCCAGCAGTTGATTTTTGAACCCACAATACTTGTCAACTATGATGCAATTTGCAGAACTACATATTCAGCTTCAGTAGTAGAAGTAGCCACTAGATGTTCTGTTTCCTTGCATTGCCATGGGATAAAGTCTTTGTCTAAGAATTGACAACCACCTGATTATGGATTTCTGTCAAGGTTTGACCCACCATATATCACTATCAGGAGAAATCTTCCAGGTTAAAAGGATGAGTTCTCTTGGATACCATAAGCCCAAATGGTTTGAGCCCTTAAGGTACTTAAAGATTTCTCCTTACTACAGCATTGAGATTTAAGTCTGGGAGTGATCACTAAAAATGAGAACAAGCACATACGCAACATTATAGTCAGGCCTAGAGGCATTGTTTAAATACATGAGAGAACCTATGCATGGATCTATATAAGTGACAGCCAACATCAACAGCGTCCTCATCTTTTGTTAATCAATAGCCACTTTGGACTCTATTGGGGTTATATTGAAGTTTCGAACACTTACAAGATCAATTTCTTGATCCTCTCTACATACTTGCCTGAAGTATATGAAGATTCCCTTCTTTGTTTTGTTTGACTTGTAAGCATAAGGAAAAATGTGAGTTCACTCATAGAAAACTCATTCTAAAATCATCCTTTTCATCAAGGCTTCAAATCATCACACCAAGACGTTTTTGGTAGATCCAAATATGATATTATCATCATACACTTTGAACCAGCATGTATCCATTCTTGTTCCCTTTAATAAATATAGTCTTGTCATTCGTACCCCTCTGTATCCATTTGGTATAGGGAAGTGTGGGATCTTCTCTAGTGAATGTTGAAGAGTACATACCAAGCTCCTAGGAGCTTGAAGCAATCCATCCAAAGCTTTAACCACCATATAAACCGTTCTTAGATGACAGATCAACCAAGCCAGGAGTTGTGAGACATAAACCTCTTCCACTATAGTGTCATACAGAAAGGCACTTTTTACCATCCATATGGTATACTATAAACCCATATATGAGCAACGGCTAAAACTAACACTGATAGCTTCTATCTCTTTTGCCACAGAGCAAAAACCTCATCATAGTCAATACCCTCTTCCTGAGTGTACCCTTGGGCCACCAATCTTGCCTTATTTCTGACAACCACTCCTCTTTCATCTCTTTTATTTCTGTAGACCCATTTTGTACCAATTACCTTCATTTCGTGAGGTAGATCTACAAGAACCCATACTTGTTGCAGCTTAAACTATAACAACTCCTCTTGCATGGCTTGAACCCAACTGTCATCTTGTAGAGCTTCAGAAATCTTTTTAGGTTCCTCCTGAGATAGAAAACAGGCAAACAAATAATGCCGTTGATTTTTGTGATTGTTTCTTTGCTGCTTTTGAATATAGCTGAAAAGTGCATGAGCTCCTGATTTTTATTGCACTTTGCTTCTAGTTTGCACAGCTGACTTAGGATCACCAAGTATTTGACTTTTCAGGTAAATATTGTGAATCCTAAGAGTAGGAGTGGGACTGACTTTGATTTCTGTAGGTAAGCTATTGAATTCAGTTGTCACACCCTCTTTATCATAAGATGCCTCATCAAAAATTCATGTCTCAGACTTGTGAAAGATTTCGAGCTCTGGCATAGGTGAATCATCAGGATCAAGCCTACCAGTATTAACTGGCTCACTACCAGAATTAACTGAAGGAGTACTCGTAGAGTTATTTTCAGATACTGTCCCTAAATGCTTTAGAGCAATTTCTTCCAACTCTTTTTTAAAAGCTAGAATCTTAGGATTATCTTCTGAAGTGTCAATAGAAGAAGCCTCCTTCTCTTGTTGAGGATCAGTCAATAACTCCTCTTTCTTGAATTTGTAGAAGACTTCTTGTTTTCAATTTTTGCTTCAGTATTCTTTACAGCGAATGGCACAACAATAAGCTCTGCATTCCTTATCTATTTCCTCAGGAAGCAATAGCATTTGGAGTTTTGTGAAGTACTGCACTTTTAGTTACTTCTAAAGCAACCTGCATGTGGTTAGCTGGATTCTCCAAAGATACAATAATAAGTTCATAGAATCAGTAAGATAGTCAATATCAAACATGCCATCTATATCCAACTTCCTTTGACATTCATGGGTTTTATCTTCATGAAAAATTGACATGCAATTTACTTCAACTCTTATGGTTACTAAATTATATAAAACCCTATAGTGCTTTGCTATTTAGTGATAACCAACTAAGAAATCCTCATTAGATTTTCCATCAAACTTGCCAGCACACTAGAGAATCTAAAATTGTAAACATGACACCCAAAAGGTCTTATAATATCTAATAATTGGTTTAGTGGCCAAACAAAAGTCTCATAAGGAGTTTTGTTTTTGAGTTTTAGTCACACTTACCCTATTAAAGATATCGCAGAGCATACTAACTGCTTCTGCCTAAAAAGTAGTTGGTAAAGTGAGTCTACTAGCATAGTGCTAGCAACCTCAATTAGGGTTCTGTTCATTCTTTTAGCAACTCCATTCTGCTGTGGGAGTTCTTAACATTGCTAAAACTCTTGTTTTATTCCGTTGTTCCCCACATAAATAAAAGCATATCTCTATTCTTAAATTCAGTGCCATTATCTGATCTAATGATTTTAACCCTATGATTAAGCTGGTTTTCAATCTGCCTAATGAAGTTATGAAGAATGCCACTTGTTTCATTCATAGAGGCTAAAAAGAATACCCAACATAATCTGGTGCAATCATCAGTAATCATAAGGCAATAACTTGCATGATTAATGCTTTTTCTAAATTTACAGAATTAGGTCTAAAAAAGATCCATATACAAGGAGTGTAATGCTCATGATTAATCTTTCTAATTTAGCCTTGCCAGGAGGACCTGTGTTGCTAGTCCTTATGCAAGCAACACATGGTAAAGGTCATTTCCCTAAAACCTGGAAGGTAGACCTCTTACACTGTTTTCCCCTTCCATAGGTTTGTTTAAGTTTTTAAAAATTTATATGCCCTAGAACCCTCCTGTGCCATAATTTAGATTCATCACATGTGGCTTTTGCAATCAAACAGGCATAATCTTTTGAGAGAGAAGGTGTCTTCATATCAAAACTATACATATTGTGATGTTTAGGGACCTTTAGAAGTATCTGATTTTCATTAGGCATCTTAAAGTCAGAAGACACAACGAGACATTCAGTTTTAGTAAAAAGAAGCTTATGTTGCTTATCACAGAATGTAAACATATATGTGATAATGAGAAAAGTTAAAATGCCCTAGTTTCTTTTTACAAAAGACACACTATCAAAATCTAAATTACCAACTCTTATTTTTCCTTTACCAGTTATGTAGCCTTTGCTACCTCCAAAGGTAACAGATCCCCCATTGAATTCTTCAAAATTCTCTAGTTGATCCTTGTTACCTGTCATGTGCCCTGAGCATCCACTATCAAATATACCTCTATCTACCATGTTCTTGAGTGGATGATCCTGCACATGAAAAAGAGAAATTAGTTTCTCTTAGGGACCCATGCCCTTTTAGAGCTTGGGTCTGCCTTGTGGAACCTTTAGCATTCCATATGTGTCTAATAAAAATTGGTCCACCATTACAATTAGAGTTTGGTCTAGTGTTTCTCCAATTATAACCTGCTGAGGTCTTAAATAGCAGATCCCCAAAAAATTTTCTCCTTACAGCATGAAATGAGACATTTGGTATAGTAATTTTTTGTAGGTAAAGGGGTCTCTTACAGATGAATGTGATTTAAAAAATGCCTTCTTTATTAAAGTGATTCACTGTGATCTTTTGGGACCAAAGTCTATTTGAGGTTCCTTGTAGGTATCTCTCGGCTGTCTAGATCTAACAGTATTAACATTAGAATTAACAGTATTAACTCTAGGCCTAACAGAATTAATATTTGTCCTACCAGTATTAATATTAGGCCTAACAGAATTAATGTTTGTCCTACCAGTATTAATATTAGGCCTAACAGAATTAATGTTTGTCCTACCAGTATTAAGTTGTACTGATCTAGGAACAAATTGATTAGCATGATTAATCCTGTCAGTATTAGTCCATACTGGTTTCGCCACCATGTTACCAGTATTAAAAACCCTTTGTTTCTTAACTCCAGCCTCTCTTGCCATTTTCATTTCGATAATAACTCACAATCTATGATCAAATGACTTAGACTAACCACAAACAAAACATTTCTTCTTGTGAAAGAGTAACATTCCCTTAGTTCCTTTCCATCTAGCCTTCTTCCAAGTCTTCTGTTAACTTAGTTGTTTCTTGATCTAATGATTGGTTGCCTGGAGTATTATTATGTTGAAGACACAACTAGGTTCAACCTCTTTTGATTTTGGAGCAGACACACCTTTTTCATTTGTTGTTATAGGTGTAGACACATACACTTCTTGAGGTACTCTTGAAATCTCAGATTCAGGATCAACAGAATGTTCAGTGGAAGTTCCAATAGATCCTGCACTGTCATTAGATTGACAGGTAGAATATTCACTGGATCTATCATCTGATACACTGGGTTCAGGCTCTTGGGGTCCCTTTTTACCATAAACATACAAAGATTCATCAATTTCTTCTTGTGGTGTAGGAGTATAATCTCCACTTAAGGGATGTGGAACACCTTTAAAATCATTAGTTGTATATATCTAATGGAACAAAGGTTTTCCAACTGAGTCCCTTTGTCGAACATTATAAAACAAAAAAATATCATTTCTTCCTCATAAACTTAGAACCTCATTATTTGAATGTATTCATACCTAATCCAACTTGACTATTTGAACTCATGCCAGAATTAATTAATCTCCAAAGATTCTTGGAAGAATCTTGTCCATTGAATCTAGATGTTTTTCTGCAATTGTTCCTATGTCTTTACAGCTTTCGATTCTTATATTCTCCTATATTTTTTAAGCTTTTCAATCTTTTCCATATATTTCATTTACCTGAAAATGTAAGACTTTTTCATTTAAGAGAAATTTGCCTATTTTGAAAAGTAACAAGTTGAGCTTCTAGTTTCTTAACAGCTTGACTATAGGCAAGTATTTGTGCTTCTTGATCACCTAACTGATTCATTTGTTCATCACACAATGTTTTAAGGGTATTGTATGAATCTATGCAAGTTTTAGAACACAAAGATACCTTACTACTAGAGCTAATAGCCATGAGTGCATGATTTGTCTCTTCATCTTCAGTATGTTCTCCCCAATTGACAATACCATCATCTATTGTCAGCAATCCCATCTGATTCTTCTCTTGCCTTTCGCCACTTCTTGGTGTTTGATAAAAGTGTCACTCTTCTTACTTATCCATCAGTGTCTTTTTTGCTGTAATTCCCTAGCAAAGTGACCACGTTGTGACAGTTGAAGACTTTCAAGCTTCTTTTTGTCAAAAGCCAATAGGTGGCTTTTCCATCAACACGAACTCTCCTTCTCTGTTTTCTTTAGAACTCTATCATTCGTATAGACAATATTGTTATCTGCCAATTTTTTTTTTTTTTTGTTTGATTATGTCCAACTATTCAATGTCCAAGTCAACAATCTGTTCCAGTCTTCAATGAAGCAAGTCCACAGTCCTTTGATTGTTTGGCAAGAGAGAATACATAACTTCATCAGCAAAACCCGAAGAGCTTCTTTTCTGGAGTATTGGTTAAAGAAGTAGAAGGAGTGCAATACTGTATCACTAGTAAAACCAAATTTTAAACCTTATTAGGCTGCATTTGCTTTGGAAACAAAAGGTGCAACATTTTGAGCGCTTTGAAGATGTTTTTGAGGCACCTTGATTTCCTGCACAAAAACACCTAAGGTTATTTGTACAGATCATCAATAGATAAAGTGTCACACATCAGGTTTAGTTCACTCATAGTCATATGCGAGATTGGACCATGCTGGGGGCAAAGATCTGAGAAACTTATGATTTGCATCCTCAGTTGATACTTCAGCACCATGAGCTTCCAACTGAGAAAGTAACTGTTGGAATCTGTCATATCCCTTTTCTAACCCTTCTGAACTGGATATTTTAAATGCTTCAAACTGTTGTTTGAAAACAGCCTTCTGCATTTTCTTTGAATTTGCATTACCACCAAACCTAGTTCTGATGGCTTCCCAGATCTCTTTTGCATCATCCATTCCATGAAGAATCTTCTCATAATGATCTTTGGGAATGGCCATCAGCAGATATTCTTACCTTACCTTTCCTTTCAACAGCATTGAATTCTGTAGAAGTTACTTGGAAGTATTCCGAATTAAAACAAAAAAAACCAATTCCTTTCCAGTTGAAATTCCCTCTGGAGTCCCATTTCTGAGTTACCTTCCAAACATCAATTGTCAATGTACTCAAGTAATGCTCCATCTTCCATAGCCCATATAATCATACGTCCTCCTTTCTTCAGAATTAGGCGTTTGATATTTGAGGAATAACAGTTTGTTTTAGAGGCATCACTTGTGTTTTGTTGTTTAGGTGCAGGCACCAATGTTTGTGCATCTTCATGTTGATGCTTCATCATCACCTGGGATGTTTGAGAGAATCTCATTAGTAGTTGAGAAATTTGTAAGGATCTGAAAGATATGTTTGTTTTGTGTTCTAGTGATTCCGTCTTGACTCAGAGTCACTCTATTGGCTCTGATAACCACTTGTAGTCCTTGTTTTGATCTATATAAGCCTTTGTAAGACAATAGCTAACTTGAAAAAATCCAATCTTCTATTAGAGACACTGACTATGAATATCAAGTGGTTAATGCGGATCTAACACAAGTATTAAGAAGAACCACAATAAAATACTACATTGCATGATTTCTATTAAGCTTCAATGCTTCTATTCGTTATATAAACTCTATGCCGTAGGGTTCCTTTTATACACCAAGGAAACCCTGGAAGGATTTACAAAACATGTGAAAGGATAATGCATATCCTTTCCTAAGATATCTCCTAAAATATCTCTAAGATAACTATTATCACTATTCTATTACATAAACAGACTTAACTAAATACCACCAGTACTAACTATAGTACTGCCACTCTACCAGTACTAACTATAGTACTGCCAGACTTAACTTAGTACTGCCAGAACTAACGCATACTACCAGACTTAACTATTATACTACCAGTATTAAGTCTTTTACAATATATTTCCCAACATAAATTTAGGACCTCGTTTTGAATTCCATCGAACCTTGACGATAGGAATTCTACTCCGCTTCAGCTTTTTGATTTCACGCTCTAAGATCTCTACAGGCTCTTCCACAAAGTTCAACTTAACATCAACTTGGATTTCCTCTAAAGGTACATGTAGGATTGGGTCAGCCAAACATTTCTTGAGGTTCGGCACGTGAAACGTGTCGTGAACATTGTTCAAGTCTTGAGGCAGTCTTAGTCGATAGGCCATTGGACCGATCTTCTCAGTGATCTCAAAGGGTCCAACAAACCTAGGTGGTAACTTGCCTTTCTTCTTAAAGCGTATGATGTGTCGTTGTGTGGTGTATATTTTTATGATTTAAGTTTTAAATTTATATTTTGCCGACTTAACAAAAAACAACACTTTAACGGGCAGTGTACCCGGTCGGTGGTAGATTCGTGGTAAGTAGGGTATCGAACACTTGAAGCGAGGTTAAATCTCTCAATTTATTTATATTTTGGTTATCTAATCTAAGTTAATTCTAATCTAAGTCAAACCTATGCTAATCCTATGTTAGTTCTAATCCTAATTCTAACAGGTAAAAGGGGGGGTTTCAGCCTGAGAGACTGGCACGGGTTTGGTTGGTGACTACAATCAATTCAAGACACTTTAACCCACGCAAGCAAATTAACAAAAGATAAAAGAGCGGTCGAGCCTTATAATAGAAAACTGTATTAGCCATCATTAATCCGATTAGAAGTTGGTTTGTTTATTCAGTGCAATGATTACTTATCTCAAAGAGGCATATCATTCTTAGACTTAGGCCGGACTTCATCCTAAGACCTAGACACATTAATTCTGTCACAATTAAAGTGTCCGCATAAAGCATCCTTATATATTGATTATAATTCATATAGAGGAAGACACCGTGTATGTCGAACGAACCCTAGCTCATAGAGACTTTACCCACTTACTGCTTAATAGTAACTTGTGTTAGGTGGTAGTCCACAATCTAAACTATACCAATGATCAGAACGTTATTAGTTAGTACTAAGCCACTACCTTCTATGGTACAACCAGTTCAATCAGGCAAGCAGGATGTTATTAGTGATCCTATTTGTTCCACCTATACGCATTACAAATGGAGACATCCCGGACTCGTAGCCTACAACCAAACAACACCGAAGTTTGCAGCACATTAAATATGTAGAACTATACCCAGGTAACGATAGGTCCATACTCAACAGCACATAAACAAGTATCATATGATAAACATAATCAATAAATCAACGATTAAATTAAGCAATCGAGATCATAACCAAAACACAAACATTCAGATCTTTAATAATAATGGCAAATACCCGAAGGTATTAACCTTCGAAACATACAAATTAATACAAGAGTAATATGCGTAGCCGAGGTAAACTAAACCGAGTACCAATGATACCAAAAACTAAATATATAAAAAATATAAGAAATTACATGTTGTCTCCTATGGATTGGAATGCGTTGCAAGACCTCTTCTACTCTTTTTCTCCTCTGAAAATCAACTTTTGTGGTTTAGGTATCGAGAATATGATTTAGCACACTTAAAACACGTTTTTGAGTTTTGTATTTAATAGTGTCTAGACGGTGTCATACGGCGTATCCAATGTATTGGATATGGGCATATTGAGTTTTCTTTGAGTAGGGACCCACGTTGATATCTTCTAGAATATTTTATTCCATATAGCTTTGATACGACGTAATTTTCCTTTCTTGGATACGCATATGGACTTGTTTCCTTGTGGTCTTTGGTAGTGCAGCACAACGATACGCCTATCTTCCTTGATGGATATGAACGTATTGGTTGTGTTAGAGATCGTAATCTTAAAATATCATCGTTTAAGCTCCAGAATGCCGCCTTTTGCTAATATTCTACCAAGTAATCCATAATTACTGCATTCTCAAATATTAAACATTAAGTAACAATTCTTTGCAATAATTATACAAAATGGGTTAATTACATGGGATAAATGATGTTATAAAATAGACGTTATTTGATGTCATCATGCAGCCATATGATCACTTGACTGGGGATGCATTGACTCATGTGGAAGCACTAAGAGCGAAGATCAATGCGAAATTGAATTTGCCATATTAGTTTACGTTTTTTATTTAGTACGTTTAGTTTTTATTTATCAAGTATCTTTTTTTAATTTCGTCATCGTTTAAGTTTTAGTTATACTATGATTATTTTTGTAAGATGAATAAAAGTTTTTAATTTCATACGTCTTAGGTTTTTATTAATTTCATACGTTCACGTTTTTAGTTTATAAATAAAAGTATTTAAATAGAAAAATAGGTGAAAGGTGAGTGTGAGTAGGGGTGAGCAAAACGGACCGCGGACCGGACCGGTCTGAGAAATCGAACGTCCGGTCCATCCTTTTCCTTATTTTCGGTCTTCGGTCCGGTTCGGTCTTACAAAAAACTCGGTAATTATGCCTTGTTGGATCGGACCGGACCGAAGACCGAACCGGACAGGACAGGACCGACCCGGACCCGGACCGAACCATTTCGGCCCAGTCTTTAGTCCGGTGTTTTGGCCAAGGTCGGTTTCGGTCCGGTCCGGTCCGTTCTTGTTTCGGTCCGGTCCAGTTTTCGGGCCGTGAGCACCCCTAAGTGTGAGTGAGTGACTAAAACATGTGAAATATGGAGTTGGAAAGTGAGTGAAAAGGGAGAAAGAGAGAAAGCTGAGGTGGATTTGATGAGGTAAATTATCACCACTCCATTTATCCCTAAGGTAAGCTGATATTCGACAACTGATTTATTGTTTTTCACTATCAATTTCTAGGTAATTTTTAAAAGTGACTGGATCTAAAAAAACGGGGTACTCGTGAACTAAGTCGCACAAATAGCCTTTTTCATGTACGTGACTCGCGAGGTAAATGCTTATATAGTCTATATCGATAAATACATTATGCATAAAATACTTAAACTTTTTATTCATTATGGATAATATTTTATACTCCCTCCGTCCCATATTAAGTGTCCACAATGGAATCTTTTAAGTCTTTTTGCATCAACTTTGACCATAAATATTTTTGTTTGTGTTATATAATATTGAACGAAAATTATACCAACGAAAAATATATCTTGCATCAAGTATCATATAACATAAGAAGAAATCATTAAGGTCAAAGTTAAGAAAAAAAGACTTTGAAAAAGTCAAATGGACACTTAATATGGGACGTATTGAGTAATAATTAATTTGTATGAAAATATATCATGCATGCTGAATAAAAATAGTAGTCTTAATCTTCATCCAGCAGTCTTAAGTCCTTCAGTAGTCTTAAGTTAGTACTTGCAGTACTAACTTACTCTAGCGGTACAAACTGGTTAGTACTGGCAGTTGTAAATTGAGCAGTACTAACTCTTGGCTTGGCAGTACTAAGTATGAAGACTTTTAATTCCCAACACTTTTGTTATCACAGTACATTGGAATTTTATTGAATCTATGGCCATGGTCGGTAAGTTGTGATCTCATCCAAAGGACTTGAGCACAACAGCCAGACAAGGCTATATATTCAGCTTTCGTACTAGATATTGCAGCGCTTTTCTGCCTTTTTGATGACCAGCTAACAAGTCTGTCTCCCAGCAATTGCATACTTCCAGATGTACTACGTCTGGTATCAGGAGGATATCTTTGCCTTTTCTACTAATGAACAATGTGGGATCAACCGTGCCTTTTGAAAATCTTTGGGATAGCAGAAACAATGACAATAGATCATACCACGCGCGTGAAGCCTGTTTCAACCCATGTAGAGCTTTCTTCAGTCTGTACACGTGATTAGGATTGTTTGGATCCACAAATCCGTCCGGTTGGCTAACGTAGACTTCTTCACGCAAAATACCATTCAAGAATGTTATCTTTACATCCATCTGATAGATGGTCATATTCATATGAGCAGCAAACGCGAGAAATATCTAAACAGCTTCTAGTCTAGCCACGGGATCAAAGTATTCTTCCAAAATAATTCCCTCTTCTTGACGGTATCCATGAGCTACCAATCTTGCCTTGTTTTTCAATATACCTCCCCAATTCATCCAATTTGACCTTATATATCTATATTAAGGTGATAACCATCACTTTATCTAGACGAGGAATGAGTTCCCGGACTTCAAGACGTTTGAATTCATGTAGCTCTTTTTGCATTGCCTCAATCCAGCATGACTAATTTAGTGCATCTTTATATGTCTTAGGTTCAACTGAAGTTAGGAAGGCATCATAGTAGCAGAACATGACTTGTTCGTGTAGTTGGAGTCTTGTGGAAACGGGTCTGAAAGGGTCACCAATTATGCTTTGTAACGGATGATCTTTTGTCCATTTACTAAGGTGTTCTGGGATTAGAGCGTTTGAGTGCACATTAATGGGAATAACATCCGATGATGAGGATTATTTAGAAACAAATTTTGGAATTGGAATGCAAAAATAACTATCATTACTCATATGTGCAACCTCAAGGTCATGTGACTCTTCTTCAGCACAGAGAGGAATTATTTGGGATTGTGATTGTGGAGTGGTTTATGAGGTACTTGGTGAGGGTGCATCTTGATCAACAGTTGTTGAGGAAGGTGAACCGGTTGACTCAACAGGAGCTAGAGCTTCTTCTACAGGAACTGGAGAGGCAACGCTAGCTGGAGGAAAGAAGAACTCATCAAACACTCGTTGAAACACAAGATCCCATTCATGCCTCAATGGTGGTACAAACGGTGTTGAAAGAGGAGGGTTTGGAACGAGTCCTGAACTGGGTGTTGCAGGAGTCATTTCATGAAGTGCGGGTTCTAAACTGCTTTGTTCAGAAGCCATGGCCTTTAGCTCATCAAAATCGACATGGATGGTTTCAATGATTTTTCGGGTACGTCGGTTGTAAATACGGTAAGCTTTCTTCTTGGGTACATATCCAATGAAAATACCTATATCAGCTTTAGCTTAAAGTTTGCCCGAATTCTCATTATCATTGTTTGGGTAGCAAAGTGCACCAAAAATGTGAAGGTAGGATAAATCAGGTTTTCTATCATGTAAGAGCTCATACGGAGTTTTTCTATGGCGACGTCGTATAATGGATCGATTTTGAGTGAAACATGCGATAGCAACTGCCTCGGCCCATAGAAATAAAGGAGCTTTTGCATAGATTAACATTGTTCGAGCGGCTTCAACAAGAATACGATTTCGCCTTTCAACAATACCATTTTTTATGGAGTTCACGCAACCGATGTTTCGTGAGAGATGTCAACCTGTTCATAGTAGTCTCACAGAGTTTGGTTAACAAACTCAGTTCCATTATCTATACGAATGTTCCTTATAACTTCATTCAATCTAACTTGTATCATTTTCAAAAACTTGATTATAAAATAAGGAGCTTCGTCCTTTGATGCTAGAAACTTCACCCATGTAAACCGAGAGTAATCATCCATAATGACGAGGATGTACTTTTTCCTATTTACACTTGCAACACGCATAGGCCCACAAAGATCCATGTACAGAAGATATAGTTTTTCTTGATTGGTGTCTTCAGATTTAGGTTTATGTGATTGTTTCTTAATTTTTCCCATGGCATAAGCAGAACACAAATGGTCCTTTTCAAATTCAAGTCTGGGAAGACCACATACTAGACCGTGTTTGGCCAAGTGATTAATAGCACCAAAATTCAAATAAGACAGATGACGATGCCATAACCATGACTTAGTCTTTGTGGCTTTTAACAAGAGACATATAGGAGAAGACGCCATCATATCCCCAATGGATAGAGAATACAGGTTAGTTCCTCTATATCCTAAGAGTAAATAACACCTTCCAGATTACGAACAAAGCATGTGTGTTTTCGGAAAGCTACTTCAAGATCTGAGTCGCATAATTGACCAACTCAGAATAGATTGTGTCCTAGTCCTTCCACACAATAAAACCTTGAAATTGTGACGTTCCCTATCTGATAATCACCATACCCCATAATCTTCGCAACTTGGTCGTTATTGAATTTGATAGTACCGAGAAATTTATGAACTAAATTGGTGAGCTGAGAGCGATCTCCGGTCATGTGCTTGGAGCATCCGGAGTCCAAATACCATAGAACAATTTGGATAACTTATAGTCGATAAGATAAGAAGATGGAGCAACTGAAGTATCGAATCCCCGAGATGTATCGGGTTTTATTCTGTTAGCAGTTATAGATTTTGAAACCTTAGGTTTTCTATTTTGAATAGACTTAGGTACTTTAGGTCTCTCGGTATATACTCTAGTTACTACATGTTTTGGTGTAACTATTTCAATAGGAATGGGAACCCTAAGAGGTACTTTATTAGTGGCGGTTACCCTAGTTAAAGGGCACGCATTTCCGACTAAGGTGAAAGTCCTTCCAGTGGGTTTCCATTTATATCCAACAGAGTTAAACACTTTTCCAGTAGGTTTCCATTCTTTTCTTCTTTTATTTTTGTTAGAGGCAAATTTAGCACGCACATTAATACTATTCACGTGATCCATTAAACACATATGCTTAACATGTTTATTACAGACATTTTTAGAGTCAGAGTTCCTTTTATTCAAACTAGATTTAACTTTCCTAGATTGGACTTCTACTTTATTCTTCTCATTACTACTTGGTGTTCGGAGAATCCTATCATTCTTTGTATTGCCAGAAGGCTTTGATCCGCTAGCACTAGTAGAAGGGTTTACTCCTGTAGAAGACAATAGAGGTATGTTAGTTACTTTGGGAATGTTGCCTGATGATGTGACAGTGTTTACAAATCGAATTGTTTTCTTCTTATTTATAGGCGTGACCGTAACTAATTTCTCATTGGGTTTGTGAATATCAGGGCAAGTATCTCTAACATAACCTAGCAACTCTTGAATCAGCTTAACATATATAAAGGCTAAGTAAGATGCATTATCTAAAGGGTTTCGTGATTTAGCTTGTTCAACTACCTCCCTAAGAATAGCAGCTTGTTCCATAGTATGTTTAAGGTAGTATTTGTGAGCTTCCCTATTATTCTTAACCTTAGGAGCTAAACTTATTGGGTCAAGCTTATACATTCTTGGAGCAATAATGGCAGCATTTGACATTTGGGCAGCATATCAGTAATTTTCTTTCCTTTTAATTTCCTAAGATCATTTTTTAATGCTGTTATGACAAACACTTTTTCCTGAAGTTGAGCATTTAAATCAAAATTTTCAACAAACTTTTGATTTACTTGATTAACCAAAGATTCATTTTGTTCCTTAGCATGAACACGTGATGGTTTAATTGAATCATAAAGTTGTTTATAAGTCTGTTTCAAATGCTCATTCTCAGCAATTAATTTTGTCACCCTATGTTCTAGTTCAATGTTAATAGTCTTAATTTCATCGAAGTCCTTTTTCACACTTTCACTGGTATAAGTTTCATTGACACGCTTAATGTGTGCTTTTAACTTCTTGATTGTCATGTCTTTTGCTTGAAGCTCAGCTTTCAAATTTTTTAACTCAAACAATTGATCAAATAAAGGTTCAGTTTGGTTCACATATGCGTTATTCTTTTGAAAAATTTCTTTATTGAATTGTGTTAAGATTATGAAAAAGACTCGGTCACCCCCGTGTATCATTAGTATAGCATAGCTCGTAGTTAGAAAGAAACACTTAACCATGTTGTGTTGTTTGATAAGCTCAGCTTCAAGTTCTAGACACTTGTTGCACATTTTCACATAATTCACAGCAACAAAATGATTCACATTCACATAAGTAATTTTATCCAACGAAGAATTCACAACAATATTCACAATATCTTGAGAAATGATTTGATCCAAGAGTCGATCATTTTCAATCAAAAATTGTGTTTTTTGAATTTCAAAGCACTGTTTGTCTACATGATACTGTTGAGCAGCGTCTTCCATCTGGTTAAAAACTGTTTGTACTTATGTTACCTCATTCACAAGATCTTTATCAAAAACATTGATTATGTCTTTTAAGGTCTTTACAAATGGAATTATTTCTTTTAGAAAAACATCTTTAGTGTGTTCAAACCCCCATTCCCCTTCTGTTAAAGCATCGGGCGTGATCCGCTTTTTTACCACATTGTCAAATTGTCCAAGATGGTATTTAAGCTTTTTAAGGCTTGTATTAACCAGACTTTGTTAGCCCTAAAATATGGTGACTAATCCAGAATTACATCATTTATAGTCGTGTCGGGTTAGTTTAGCTAGTCAAGCCCGGGACTATAAATACCCCCTCCATGCTTCTATGGAAAGGTAGAAGTTAACATTTGTAAAAGTGTGTGTGTGTGTGTGTTTTCTCTAAAGCACACACACAACTTCCCATCTCTTATCTTTTCTCTTTAATAAACATGAATCAATTTCTTTTCCATTTTACCATACCTCTGGATCTCGTGTTATAAGGGTGAATCTATTGTTAACATTTGGCACCAGAGCATAGGGGGAATCCGTGTTGTTTATCTACTGATTATTGTGGTTGAATAAGCTCAAATTCGTGGCTTATTTTGTTCGAAAAAAATAGCAAGAAAAAATCAAAGTTTGATCTTTGTTTGTGGTTAAAGGTGTTAAAGATTTGTACTTTCGGGCTTAGATCTATCCCTTGCATCATTACTAGGTGGTTTTAACATCATTTCGTAGCTTTCAAGAAAGTTTGATGATTTTTTCTTGGCTGCGTTTTGACTAACTGAAGGGGTGTTCTTGATTGCGTTTTGCCTCTGCGTTTTGGTTATTGCGTTTTGCCTCTGCGTTTTGGTTATTGCGTTTTGGTTCTGCGTTTTGCCTCTGCGTTTTGGTTATTGCGTTTTGCCTCTGCGTTTTGGTTATTGCGTTTTGCCTCTGCGTTTTGGTTATTGCGTTTTGCCTCTGCGTTTTGGTTATTGCGTTTTGCCTCTGCGTTTTGGGTATTGCGTTTTGCCTGATTGAAGACCCTTATTGCGTTTTGCCTAGGGGAGACTCTGTCCATTTCATTTCTTGGTTGCGTTTTGTCTCAAAAGGTTGAACTGCGTTTTGTCAAGAAACAGGCTCTGCGTTTTTTGACAAAAAGACATTGTGTTTGTCCATTTGAAGAACCTTGTTTGAATAAAACATAATTTCCTAAAAAAAATTCGACCTTACCGCGAAGGTCGATTTCACGCATCAGGTGGGAATGTGACGACTTTTGGGCATAAGAACCGAATTTGGGTATTATTATAATCAAAACAAAGAAACAAACAAACAAACACCACAATCAAGAATCGAGACTCATAAGACACATTGTAACCATAACATAACTCACCACAACAAACACAGCACTTAATCCCAAAACGATCCTGAAAGATTCACTTAGACCTTCCAAAACGGCTAGTAGTTCGGATATTCGATGACAGGTTGATCATGAAGTTGATTTGGTATCCCCTTATTTGTGATGAAAAGTTTGAATTTCACAGAGGCGTCTACTTATTTCATCACGTAGGATCTTCTTTATTTTCTATCGATTGATGACTTGCTAGAACGTATACAGTTATGATTCAGACTTAGTTATGATTAAGACTTGGATTATCTAGTTTCCAGAAGTCAAGGGGTGGTTGGATGAAGACCTGGATAACTATCACTTAAAGGAGTTACGTTGTAGTACTCAGTGTCACACGCAGATGTCGATGTGGATAATTTCAAGAGGTGTTGTACTTCTTATACTTTTGATGGAGTATAAGGTACTTAGAGATTTTCTTCTGCACCGTTCTTCAATCAACAATAGTGCAAGATTAAGTAACAAATTTGGGGGATTTTACTTCAGTTTCAAGTTTGATATATCGGGTTTACTTCACCATGTGATCACGACAATAGCCTACAGAATACGAGGTTGGTAAGTTAGCCAGAGAGTTTAAAGGTTGAGATGTAATCAGCACTTCTCACGGGTATTTTTGTGCTATTCCAAGACAAAGATACTTCACAGTCTAAGCAAAATCTTCAAAGTTCTTCGATGACATTCATTCACAAGACCTTGATTATACCAAGTGTTCTTGATTCTTGCTTCATCTCCTCTACGGTTTCTGAAGTCAAGAGGGTAATGATTCTTTTGTATATCAAGATTTGTGCTTATGACAAGAACTTCTCGAGTATATGAACGTACACGACAATGATGCTTCCGAGAGTTCGCAACCATCATGGGGGAAAATGTGTACATCCGGGACTTAATTGACTTTGATGTTACCATGTCAACTTCTAGGGGGAAGTAGTGTATACTACTTCACTTAGAATGGTTTGTGAAGTATTCTGCAAACGTGAGAAGAACAGTTGATGATTTATCGCATGCACCCCCGAACAAATATTCACCAAGCCCTAATGACAAGAAGCAGTGGTCGTTGGTGTGGTTTGACTTCTACAAAATTCCGCTGTGCACTTTGATGACAAGTAGAAGATTGTTCAAGCTACATCAATGTTTCAGAATCTGCTCAAGATAGGGATGTTGGTTTGGGGGGAAGCTGATTCAGAAACTTTGCCAAAAAGGAGTCTATGAAGAAAGCTTTTCAAGACATGCTGCATGAATTGGGGGGAAGTTAATCCAACTCATGCATATTACAATGGTTCCTATACAAGTAAAGACACAGAAGATCGAAGCTGGAGTACAAGTTTCAAAACAAGGAGTACTCAGAAGACATCTTTAGCTCTGTAAGCGCTTTGGAAGACTTTATTTGTGTTGTATTTGTACCTGATAGGAACATTGTAAGTAATTCCGTATGTCCACATATTGGGGGAAGATTGTTAGCCCTAAAATATGGTGACTAATCCGGAATTACATTTATCATTTATAGTCGTGTCGGATTAGTTTAGCTAGTCAAGCCCGGGACTATAAATACCCCCTCCATACTTCCATGAAGGGGTAGAAGTTCACATTTGTAAAATGTGAGTGTGTGTGTTTTTCTCTTTTCTCTCAACCACACACACAACTTCCCATCTTTTCTCTTTTCTCTTTAATACATGGCTACACATCTTTTCCGTTTTACCATACCTCTGGATCGGTTGTTCTTAGGGTGAATCTAATGTTATCAGTAATGTTTTGATTCCAAAAAACGAAGTCAAAGGAGTGACAACCAGGGCAGGAAAGATGAGGTCTGAAGCCAACCATATTAAAAAAATTAATGAAACCGGATTCAACAAGAACGAACCTCCCATATTTAAACAAGATGTGCAGGAAAAGCCACATGATGATGGTGTGGAAAATAATTCTTCAAGTATTCATGAAAGGACTACTCAACCATTGGTAAAACCACAACAATCATCTGTTCCTTTCCCAAACCGGGTGAGAAAAGAAAAAGAAGAAGCACTGCAACGAAATTTTTTAGAGTATCTGAAACAACTCGATATTAATATTCCGTTTATCGAAGCCCTAGTGCAAATACCAAAATAGGCTATATATATAAAGAGTTTACTGACGAATAAATCCAGACTCGAAGAGGCTTGTACTGAGACAATGAACGAAAGGTGCTCAGCTGTCTTGCTTAACGAACTGCCATCAAAAGAAAAAGACCATAGGAGTTTCACTACCCCTTATCAAGTATTGGAGAAACATAAGGAAGCAGAAGACTTGGCCGCAGATCACTTATCTAGGTTTGAGAACCCGCACATGGAGGAGTTAACTGAGAGGTAAATTGCTGATAAAATCTCCGACAAGCATTTAATGGTGCTAAAATCAAAGTTTAAGGACGATGAGCCATGGTATGCAGATTTCATTAATTATATTGTTGGAAAGGTCGTTCCACCAAATTGGACCTTCGAAAAAAGAAAGAGATTTTTCTAGCAAGTCAAAACTTACTTATGGGAGGAACCTTATGCATTTAAACTATGCGCGGATAATATAATGAGAAGATGTGTGGCTGGAAGTGAAACCCTTGAAATTTTGGCGCATTGTCATTCAGGACCAACTGGTGGGCATCATAGTGCTAATGTTACCGCAAAGAAGGTTTATGAGGCCGGTTTTTATTGGCCTAGTGTCTTTAAGGATGCTAATGAGTACGTAAGACGATGTGATGCATGTCAAAGATCGGGAAACATATCTTCAAGGAACGAAATGCCTCAAAATAACATTCAGGTATGCAAAGTCTTTGATGTATGGGGATTAGATTTTATAGGACCATTTCCCCAATCTAAAGGTAATAAATACATATTAGTAGCTGTCGATTATGTGTCCAAATGGGTCGAAGCTCAAGCATTACCTACGAATGA
>BQNB010085045.1:0-12351 GCA_026074375.1 Tanacetum coccineum
GGGCTTACAAATTTCTCAAAATCCTAGAGGCATTTTTATTAATCAATGCATTAGTTGCTATGTGTCCCTAAACGATAAAGAAATATGAAAAGTAAGGGACCATTTATGTAATTTACATTACATAATTAGAAATAAGAAGGAGAGGGACCAAGTATGTCACAAGATGAAAGATATAACCTAGGTATAAATAGTAGTGTTGCATTTTGACTTGGTCAAAATCCAAAAAATCTAGTCAACCTGTTTCAACTATTCTCTCAAGCTCTCGATTGCGTTTTGATTAAGCTGTAAATTCAAGTGTGACCCTCGTGTGATAATTTCATCAAGTAACTGGTTAGTGTTTGGTTTTGTGTTTTAATCACTGGATTTACATTTCCTTATGTGTTAAATGCATTGCTGATGCCTGAATTGATTCCCCGCCTCTTCCATTAGTGTTCTTATGATTCTCGAGTAGTAGTTGACCTTTCAGGATAATTGATACTCGTAAATAATTAGGTTCTTGTTTGCATTCATGTTACGAGTTGAAAATTAATGCTTGACTGCGTTTTTGAGTTTATGTTCTTGTTGCGTTTTAGGGTTTAGGGCTAAATTCATGTTGCGTTTTATGGCTTAATTCATGCTGCATTTTAAGAATTAGTTCTTGGTTGCGTTTTTGTGGTTAAATTAATGTTGCGTTTTGAGAATTAGTTCTTAGTTGCGTTTTCGTGGTTAAATTCATGTTGCGTTTTGATAAATATTTCTTGATTGCATTTTGATAAGAAAGTGGTTATGGTTGCGTTTTCAGATAGAATTCATGTTGCGTTTTGGACTATAACCCTAGATTGCGTTTTGATTATATGATACAAAACAGGTTCAAAACGCAACTCGTTGGGTATTGATTTGAAGAAATTTTTAATATTAAAGTATTGAATATTATAATCATTGCGTGTTGATGGTTGCGATTTGATAATGGCTGCGTTTTGAGTGTTGCGTTTTGACTTAGTTGCGTTTTGATTTTTGACTTAGTTACGTTTTGATTTTTGACTTGGTTGCGTTTTGATTCTTGACTTAGTTGCATTTTGATTATGTCTGCGTTTTGATTATAAATGCGTTTTGACTCATTGCGTTTTGTTTGTGACTGCGTTTTGACTCATTGCGTTTTGAGTATGTATTATTCAAATATCATTGCGTTTTGGTCTTGAAGTTGTTGAAGATTGT
The DNA here is from genome assembly GCA_026074375.1 of Tanacetum coccineum. Classification (NCBI taxonomy): domain Eukaryota; kingdom Viridiplantae; phylum Streptophyta; class Magnoliopsida; order Asterales; family Asteraceae; genus Tanacetum; species Tanacetum coccineum. Next base: position 1,195 of record BQNB010085045.1, read on the forward strand.
TGTTTGATTAGAGTGTCTTATCCATTGCCTGTATCCTACATGGTTTGTTAATTGCCATTGAATCTTGTGGTTAATTCGGTGTATCTTGTCATCTCTTTAATGAGTTAACATCTGTTAACTCAAGAGTTAACCAATCTCACTGATTAACACTATAACATGATCTAAGAGTCCTTTATCTTGGATCTTGTGCATAAGTGCTTAACTTCTGAGCATCTGCTCTCATTTAACAATTCCTTTCTGCATGGTCGTTTTTCTGTGATTGTAACTGTGCAGATACAATGGCTGATGCTGAACATGCACCCATAATGGCACCACCCATCTGTACAGATGAACAGATCTTACTACGCATTCGCTGGGTGCCAATTGGGAAAAACAACTGCTATCTGAATGAAGAAAAATCTCAACCCAGCCCAATTTTCAAGATTGCTGTGGACATTCTCAAGCAAACAAATTTCTTCAGAGATTTTACCGCGTCATCAACAATACCGGCAATCTACATCCAACAATTCTGGGATACTATCTGTTTTGACAGTAAAGCTGGGAGTTATAAATGTCAACTGGACGAGCAATGGTTTAATCTCACTCAAGACACACTCAGAGATGCTCTTCAAATCACTCCAGTCGACAACAACCGGGCCTTCTCTTCTCCTGGAGGGCACTAGCAACCATTATCAATCTGTGCCTTACGGGAAAGACTTCTGGATTTGAAAGGCCGAGAGCCCCAGTGCTACAAATCCTTTGGGGTATTGTCAATCGAGCTCACATCGACTATGCTGAAAGGATGTGGGAAGAATTCACTCAATCCATCCACACCTTCACAGAAGACAAAAGGAAGTTGGCACAACATACTCTGGGAAAGAAGAAAGCAACTCTTATTCTTATTCCAAGTATCAGGTTCACAAAATTGATCATATTCCACCTGCAACGTCTGCACAACTTCCACCCAAGACCCGAGTCTCCACTACATTTGCCAACTGAGGAACCTGTACTAGGTCATCTTAAGTTCAGTGCTAAGGGAAGCAAACAAGAGGTCTTTGGGATGACAATACCGAATGAACTCATCAATAATGTCATTCGAGGAGCAGACTACTATGATGACTATCTGGAAAAGGTTACAAAGCATCAACGGGACATCGCGGGTGAGGAATTAAGTGATCCTGAATCTCCTGCACCAAAACCAACCAAGCCTATCAAACAAACAAAACCAAAGGCAACCGAGCAACAAAAGGAGAAGAAGCGCAAACATGTGTCAGAATCATCTAAGGATCATCCACTAGCCAAACGTGCTAAGGCAGGGAAAGTGGTCAAGAAGAGAACTGCTAAGAGTTCTAAGCGGTTGGTCGATGAATTCGTTGACGAAGGGGTTCCTGCTGCTAAACCTAGTCTTGAAGACACAGAGGAGGCGATACTGCAAAAGGTTTTGCAAGAAAGTTTAACAGATGCATACCCAACTCAAAGGGGTCCTCTTCCTCCTGTGGTTATCAGGGAACCTGACACTGGGAAACTTCAACCACTACCAGAGGTGCCAGGAAAGGGGAAAGAGAAAGTAGGAGAGGAACAAGCTGCCCAAGTTCTCCTCAACCTTCAAACTCCAAAGAAGAAGAGCTCGACAGAACAATATATATTTCAGAGGCGCTCTCAACTTCCAACTGTAACAGCCGGTCGTGAAGAATCCTCTTCGTTATATGCCGAGCTCGGATTATCTGGCAGTGATACGGAGTCTGATGAAGAAATGCCTTCCGTGGGTAGAAGTGGAAATCAAGACGAAGGCCAGGCTGGATTAGACCATGGTACACTAGATGAAGGCCAGGCTGGATCAGACCCTGGTACACGAGATGGAGGCCAGGCTGGATTAGACCATGGTACACTAGATGAAGGCCAGGCTGGATCAGACCCTGGTACACGAGATGAAGGCCAGGCTGGATCAAACCCTGGTACCCTAGATGAAGGCCAGGCTGGATCAGACCCTGGTACACGAGATGAAGGCCAGAATGCGAACAAACCTTGAATGACATTAAAATTGCTAACTCTCTATCCATTACCAACTCCGATGTTCTCGCTGGACCAAACCTGGAACACTCGGTGTTGAGATCATGCGTCCCTCCAGTAACAACCTCAACCTGAGCATATGATGAAGGGTTCACGGCCTGGAATACCTGATGTGACATAAAGAATCTGAAGCTCACGGTTGATGAACACGTGATACCAGAAGTAACATTCACGCTCTACAGGGACATTGTCTATCTTTACAACATCTCGCCCATAGAATTTAAGCTTTGGTGATCTATTCTTGGAATGACAAACCGTCCTTTGAGGCCGATAAAGAGAAGACAACAGCTGACACTGACGGCTGAATCAATGGCATACGCAATATTCAGCAAGACATTCTCATCACCCCTCCGATGACATCTCTGGTGATCGATCTCATGTCTTAGAACCTCTTTCACCTATGTTCATTGGCCTCTACCAACCACCACAATCACAACTGCAGCAACAACAACAACAACTCTTCCACTACCACCTCAAATTCAACAAGGTTCATCAGAGTTGCTTCTCATTAAGCGCATGGGTGAACTCGAGCAACACATAGCGGACCGTGTAGAAGAAAATCAAGCTCTGGAATCACGGTTAGAAAAACAGGGGAGCAGGATCCGCAAGTTGGAAACCATGGATTGGTCCAACATGATCAGAGAACAGACGACGAAGTTTATTGAATCTTGTGAGATTGACCGAAAAATAGAAGACTCAGTTAAGGAGGTGGTTAGTTCATCTGTAAAGCATGCAATGAGAGCTCCTCTTCGTGCTCGATTCAAGGATCTCCCCTACGTTCTGCATGAAGGAAATTCTGCTCCAATGATGTTTGGAGGGAGAACTACGACAAGGGACTTGCTGAACACGAATAGCATATGAGCACTACAGGGATCCAATCCAATTCGTGATGGAGATGAGGGACTTTGATGATGATAAGGCTCAGGAGGAAAACGAAGATAGAAAGGTAAGCAGGACTCTCCAAAAGCTCCCCTGGGTCGCATCTTCACCACCCACCCTCCTCCTCCACCACCGTCAGAGCGGCATCAGGGCTTCTGGCACAACCGGTGCCTTCTCTGATTTGCCCAGCTCTCCTCCACCACCTCCAGTCTCATCCACTCGTCAGGAAGATCAGTCAACAGGCACTGCAGCCCCAAGTTCCTCAAAGACAGCTGCATCAGCTGAATACTCTGCGTGGACACGTCTGACTCCCAGACTAAGCCGTCATCACAAGATCTGACGATATCTTATTATGGATGAGGATACCACCGCAGATGTACAAGTACTCTCTAGTGATGATGAGGTCGGACGTGATCATGTTCCTACAGTCAACCTGAGACAAAGCTGGTGGAAACCTCTCACTGAAGATAGACCGTCCACTCCAGAACCTGCTTGGACTATTCCATAATAATGATATGGTCCATGCCAAACAAAATAACTGGGCATCTGCTTGAAGTCGAATATGCGCCTCCACAGAGGAACTCGCTACTTGCTCAAACTGGGGATTATGGCGGGACATTTATGGACTGGTTTTGTAAACAACGAGGAATCTCTGATCTCACTCCAAGGACCTGAAGGCCCTGCATTCGAAATCGTCAAAGTGTTTCATCCTAACGTGATTCATCTCCGAATCTCCAAATGGAAGAATGCCACCAAACTTCTTAAGATCCAAGTGGATGATGCAATCATCAGGTAAACGTCAGCAAGCCTCTTCCACTGGGAGGTGAACCAGGCCATGTAACCATTCAACCGGACTTCTTCTTCAACAAAGACCTGGAGTATCTACGACTTGGTCGCAAGGGTGGCCGACCGGCTTTGTCAATCTCGAAGATGAAGGCGGCATATTATCCTGATGTCGGCTTGGAGCAACTAGTGCCTGATCAGTTCTGGATTGAAGAGGAATGCAAGTATGACATTGCGGCTATGTATGGTATCTCTCATTGGTGGGTTCAACGACAACGATTCTACATTGACCGATTCTCATCTGAAGGAGACCGCCGAGCAGTAAGGACTCATATGCGTATCTTAAGCGTCGTCCGAATCGAAGTTTTTTCAATGTATGGGTACAACTATATGAAGAAAATAGTCCTTCGTCGAGCTGATCTCAAAGAATACATTATAGCAGAAAGGGACTTCAAACACATGCTACCCAAGTGACTTTGACGATTCTGTACTTTTTAATCATCAAGGTCTACTTGAACACCTATCACCGAAGACAAAAGATTTAACTTCAGCGGTCAAACTATGGACCAGAAACTTGGTTTATATCGGACACCGTTGTAGAAGACTTTTCAGTCGGAATTGAGAGTTACCAAACACAGCTAAACCTCACCAAACCTCGATGGGAAGCCACTGGATTTGAATTCAAGCATGACTACACAGTCATAGACTCTCCAAGGGCAGTTACATTCAGAGACAAATACGGGGTTCAGATGATCATGAGGTTCAATGAAATACACAAGTTCAGTGATGGCACTCTGCAACAGATTGACGAAGCATTGGACTATCGAGTCAAGGAATTCCAGATCAACAGGACTAATCCAGGGATGAACACCAGATTTTGGTCGAAGAAAGATGTGGACAGGAGCAAGGACTTCATATTCGCTATCCAGAAACGGCTAAAGACACGACGTATCTTTCGGAATCTGGAGAGCTTTGTGGGAGGACGGATCCGAGAAGGCGACTACCGGTTACTGAAGAGAACCGAATGAGGGGTAGTGTAATATATACGTTGTTGTAATATGTACATTATGTAGTGACTAAAACCATAACTTAGACTTGTATATTAAGTAACTGTATGCTTCACATTCAGATAATATAAACCTGACACTCTTTCTCCCAAATTTTCCTAAACTTAAATCAAGTGAGACCCAAAATCTCAACGGATTTGAAATTTTTGCTCGGGGGAGAAAATGTGATTTAATTATGAAAATCTGTATAAAAAATTGGTGATATTTTTAAACTTCAAGGTGTAGGATACTCTTTTTTTTTATATGTGCTAAACTTTTTCGAATATCGATGCACATATTAAGGGGGAGCGAATGGTAGATGATGGCGAAGAGAACAGTACCAAAAGACCGACCCCGTATTTACTTTATCGGAGTTATAAGGATGGTATGGTTAGGTACATGTTCCCATGATCCCGCCAGAGCCGGAGGGATCTACCCAGGGACAATCCACTAGTTAGTGTAGAAGTCCTTAGGTATGATTACAAAAGGAGTTATGTGAGAAGAAGGGAATAGTGCGGACTGAGATGGAGCTAGTACTGGAATAAACCCAAACAAGTTCTATGTAATGAAGTCTCGGTAAGCACTGAAGGGGTTGAAGAATGAAAAAGAAATGTTAAGATAAAGGGTGAAAAGAAAGCAGCCCTCCTTAAACATTAGGCAGAAACCGGGTCAATACATATACTGTCAGAATCACAAGGTTGATTGCTGACATTGAAAACAAGTATCATGGACCCAGTGATACGCTGCACAACCCTCCCTAGCTACTCAAGATCCCTTAAAGGATTCTTGTTTCATTTCTCACGGAGATCAATACAATTCTATCGTCTCACTCACTCCGAGTTAGTCGATATTGAAAAGGTGGCAGTCCGCTCCAGCCTCCGACCACTAAAACCAAAAATGCACTATTGAGTCTAGAGCCTTGAGATCATCCAAAAGACTCGCTAGGACACTTATCCATAATGTGCTTGTTTCTCACACACTGTGACAACAAGTAAAGATTTTAAGAGTCCTTCGCATTATCCCTCATGTAATGTGCCAACACATACCGAGTGATACAAAATACTCACTTAAGATGGAAAGCCTATCTAGAGCCAACAAACAAAACAAGCTCTTGGAGGGTGACATGAATCCACTATGGATTAAGCTTGTGACAAATGGAAAGCAACGATGGTGCGATTCCTTGAGAATCAAACTTGTTCCAGAATGTGAATTGACGGATCGGTTTGGAAAACCTCTCGATGTGCTCAACAAATGATTTTCGAGCATATTGACTGTGTATATCTTTCAAAACAAATGTATTTCTGATAAAATTTGATTTCGTGCAATAAAACCTTATCGATGTGTCACAAAAAATTCTTTCTCAAGTAACATACTTCGATTGTTTTTTCAAAAGCTCAATTTTTTATCTTTAAATCTGTAAGATAGTAAACTAACTGGGAAATTTTGTCACTCTTATCGTGCTGTCTGCTTTGAGACGTTCCGATACAGAGAACAGGCAAGTATGGAGATTTTGATGGTTACACATCAGATGATCTGATACTTTAACCGGAAAATCCTGTCAAAAGATTCGTTCTTCTTAAGATGAATCTACCTGATCACAGGTCGGTCCTCACGGATCAGGAGGTTAATCCAACCAGACTCGGGCGAATGACAAAGCCATATTCGCCCACAAGCTTTATTGCTAACTGTTTTATTACAGGATCAAGCAAAAATGGAGATGGAGACACCTCGTTCCAGTGGAGTCAATTCACCACCCAATGCTCACACTTAATGCTTCCAAGTAAAGACATCATGACAACTGAATGACCTACAACACAGCTTCCGCAACTCTGAGAAGTAGTATCATGATCAAGAAAAGTGTGAGCATGCGGGTCCGAAGGTCACAAAATCACATGAAGGCAATGCTACTTAACAAGGATGATCAAGAGATTAAAGATGAAAGATGATCTCAAGGAAAGCTCAAAGATCGCACAAGCCTAAGAGACAAGTCTCAAAGTTCACTACATAATGTACAAAGACATCAAAGATTGAAGAATCAAAGACTTCGAGCTACAGACAGAAGGTCAATGAAGTAGAATGCTAGAATTCATAATGTATTTTCTGGGGTGACCTCCCTTAGGGGGAGATTGTTAAGATTATGAAAAAGACTCGGTCACCCCCGTGTATCATTAGTATAGCATAGCTCGTAGTTAGAAAGAAACACTTGTATATATACCCCTTCCCACCCATGGGAAGGGGTTGGTTGTTCATTTCATGCTAATACATACACTTGCACTTTCTCTCTCTAGAAAGACAACTTTCTCTCTCTAAGATTAATTAGCCAACCCATCATCTATTGCTTGTGTTATGATATCATGTATATTACACACAAGATTATAACCTAGTTTATTTATTCATGGAACCTATGCCTTATCACTAATTGTGATTGTTGTGAATAAGACATTAGTATTTAACCAGGATCGTCATGCATTGATCTTATTTGGTATTTGAATAATAGAACTGTAAGCAGTTGTATTAAACAATGAATTGATATATGTGGTATGATCGTATTCATTTATACTACTGTGTTCTATGTTTGCATGTTTAAATCCATGAATGACTTGTAGCATTGTAAACTATGTCCATTGTCAGTTAACAAAATGGAAATATTGTTGAGATAAGATAAATGTGAGTGTTTGGTTGTATTCTGAAGAATATGTAAAGATGATTCTGCCAACTTCACATGTTATTCAATCATTTCCCTCTGGTTGCAAAGCCTGATTTGAAGACTTCTTAGTTGTCCTTAAGCTGACTATTTTTCTTTCAATTAACCGTTTGTGTAAGAGCTTATTAGGGTCGTGCTCTTCCTCCATGCCCTATATTCTCAGCTGCCCCTTGGATTCCACTTTAAGGGCTTACAATATCTAGCCCCTACATAGTGCTCTATCGATCCTGCCTTGACCACAGCAAAGCCCTTTGCCTTTAATTGGTGATTTCGCCGTCCATTCTCTTTCATTTGGCTCTATTTATGTTTAAGTAGCTTATTAGGTTAGTTTGAGGTTAAAATTGCCTTAGTTAGTTTTGTTTTAGAGCTTATTGCAACTTATTGAGTATCTAAGTCAAAATTTCTAAGTTGTTTAAGCTAGTAAGTGTTTTTGGTTTATTTTAGCTTTTATGTTCTATTTTAATTGTTTTAATTTCTTATTTGTACTAAGTAGGTTAGTGTGCTATCAGGTTTTGCTCTTATCTCCTCACTTTATTAGCTTATTTTGGCTTTAGAAAGCCATACAGGTTTGTTAGTTTTTACCTAGTGTATTTTGCAAATTTTCCAACTTATTCGCTTATTGCTGTGCTCTATTTTGTGATTTTTCATAAAAGTTTAGTTAGGCAAAAATGCTTATTTCAGTTATTGTCTTCAAAGTTGTAAGAAAAAATTCAAAAAAAATAAAATAAAAGGGGAACGTGGAAGTCAGGGGTGATGCTAGGGCTCGAACCCCCAAAAACCTCGCACCTCTAACCCTTTATAACACACACTCTACCGCTGTGCTACAATAGACTCATCCGGTAGAGTGTTGTTTATCAACATATATTAAAGCTTTTTTGCCTTTAAGTTATAAGCCTTTTCGGGCTAATTCAGCTTATTGAGATAAGCTGGTTCTTTCCTTTTATTTTTCTTAGATTCCTTGTAGCTTAATTTAGTTTTCCTGGTGAATTTTTTTCAGAATTTTTTAAATCATTAGTAATTTTTTTTTATATTTGTTTTTGTTTAAAAACTTAAAAATCATAATAAATAAATAAAAGTCAAAAAATATAAACTTTTTTTTTAAATTTTCTTTTTTCATATAGTTTCTAGGAAAATTGTTAAATTTTTCATAGGGTCATTTTCTCAAAAATTCATTTTCTAAAGAACGAGATTCAAACCCCGTTTTTCTTTTGACTCGTTTTTGGTCCAAACGAACTCCGTTTTTAGTCTAGTTTTTTTTAAACTTTGTTTTTAGTCAAGTAGAATCTATTTTTAGTTTAAAATTTATTCTAGGGTTAAAATTGCAAAACTTAGGTTTTTAACCCTCGTTTTCCGTTCCGTTTTAGGATTTAAGCGTTATAGCTTTCGTTTTTAGGTTTAATTTATTCGTTTTTGCATTTTTAATCATAGTAATAGAAAAATCCAATCAATCATCGTTCCATTCAAGCATCAATTATCAACTCGTCATACGATTCTCAAATTGCACACCTCGTTGGGACATAACGACCCGAGAAATCAAACTTCCGGAAACATATATATTTTATTTTTGTGAATTCTTAACCAATCCTTAGCTAAAGGTAATTGGTTGATAGTTTGCTTATATATTATATATATATTATTGAACGAATCACTGAACTTACTGTCAGGCTTGATTCTATCACATACAAACAAACCAAAACGTCATATCATGATATAAATGCAAAAATATGGGAACCTGTTTAATAGTTAGATACATCATGACACGAATAATAATAAATGTACAGATATAGACAAAAGATAAAGGTAGTAGGGATCATGGGTCTGGCTGTTGTTGGTCCTGCTGAGCTGCGGAGGTGCTGGCACCGTCAGTCCTCTGCCTAGTGCGTCTCTGGAATGCTAAAGGTGAGCTCCCTCGGAAAGTTCCGTCGAATGCCTGATATGTCAGCCCACTAGCATCCATCAACTGCGTCATACATGTCATCATCCATGTGGAGAATCTCCCCTGATCGGTCATCGATCTCTCCACAAGTCCACGCAAGCTCCCTACATCTCTACGCAGTCCCTGCACATCCTCCTCTAATCTCCCTAATCTCTGAGGCACAGTCCTAGCAGCAGCTGGAGGTGGTGGTGGTGGCTGCTGAGGTGCCTGTACGGGTGCCGGAACAGCCTGGTCACCCTCGTCAACAGCAGGAGCATCCTCAGCTATAGCAGGGGCACCAGCCGCAGCATCGGGCTGCCTCTCTGGTCCCATGGCCACCCAGGCCCATGTATCATCAATCTCAACACAAATCTGCAATCTCACCAGCTCAGCCATATCGATAATCGGAAGCTCAGGGGCAATAACCGTCAATCCTCCAAGTATCTCAGCAGTCAGGAGTCCAAAATGCTCAGCCAATCGAGCCACAAACTGTCCTCCAGAGATATGAGCCCCGCTCTTCCTCCCAGTAGAAAACAACCTCAAATACCTAGCCAATAAATAAGGAATGTTGACCGAGTCAACGCCCATCCCCCTCAAATAAAACAAATCCGTCATGGTCACCTTCTTAGGTGCCTGACTCCTCCCAGCAATACTACAAGCTATCAATCTATGGCACAGCCTAAGAATCGGATCCCGAATCGCAGTGTATGACGGGGTTGTGCCAAGGAAATCTACAACAGATGAGATCCCCATCCAATAACCCCTCAGATCCCCCTTGTCGAGGATCTGTCTGGCACTCCCGGCCTAGTAAGCACCAAATCCAGCAGTCTGCATCTCCTCATCGGTGTGTAGCCCCAAGGCTAGAATAAACTCTCTCCAACTCATACGCCTCCTAGCTCCACCCAACTGAAACTGTAGAGTCCCAGGCGTATCCAAATCAAGTATGGCCTGACCAAACCTAAATGTACTATAAAACTCCAAGATAAGCTCGTGAATCAATGGGCCTCTAATATCAAAAAGCCTCCTCCAGGCCCTGCTGGTGAACAAACTAACTCCCTGATCATCTCGGTGCTCCATCAACATCCTAGCACTCAACCCCTCAGCCATCAAATCCGGCAATCCCCCAAAATCAAATACCTGCACCCTGTGCACCTCTCTCCTATAAATCCTAGCTAATCTCGCCTCGAAATCGGCAATATCTGCATCAGAATACTCCAACCCCTCGTACCTGAGAAAACGGTGTCTCTGCTCACGTGGTGGAAGAGCCATATCTGCAAAATTTAACGAGGAAAGCACAAGAGTATAGAAATTATTAACCTTCTGTACTGAGAGTGGATACGGCGTATTCATAAATGAATACGCCGTATAGGGATCAGTATGTTAATACGCCGTATAGGTTTTAGTCAATACGGCGTATGGGTCTGAAAAATTAGGATCCTCTTTTTGTCAATACGCCGTATTCATTTTACTGAATACGTCGTATTGATGTTTTAAATTTGGGTAAAAATTGACCAATACGTCGTATCCATGTTGGTGGATACGTCGTATTGAGTTTGCAGAATGAAAATGAACCCCTATTTACCCATTTTAACCCATTTAAAACTTAAATTTCTTAACATCTATTCGGGGGGGAACAAAAGCCACTCAACAAAGATATTTCACCTAATTCTTAAACCAAACCCTAACCTTAATTTTAAACTGAAATAATAAATTAAAAAGAAAAAGGGAAAGATTCGTTACCGTTTGATTGAGATAAATAAGAGTGCAAATATGAATCAAGA
>BQNB010085045.1:12735-28578 GCA_026074375.1 Tanacetum coccineum
CATCTTCATGGCCCACGTCTTATATTCTTCCTTCTTTAAGTAAGGAAATTTGGCATTATTGTTTGAGACAGTGGTTGTGTGATATTGTTGGAGTTGTTCAGACTGGGTAGTTTGTGAGGGTTGAGTGTGATTTGGAGACTCAAAGACTGGTTCAAAAGTTGATGCTGAGAACACAGGTTCAGTATTTGATAGGAAATTGAATGTAGATACTGATGGTGATGGCATAGGGTATGTTTGTGATGGATTCTATGAAGACATTGTGAGGTTTTTATGAGCAAGAATAGTAAAGTTTCTTTAACATAGGCTCTCTCCAGGCTCTGATACCACTTGAAGGTCCAGTCCTAGATAGATCTTCAAGCCTGTTAAGGTTGTAGAGCACTTATGTAATCACAAGCAACTCTAAGAGAGACTCTAACAAATGATACTATTGTTTATGCGGAATATAAACAACAGAGTTAAAGAATTACTAAACAACGATCCTCTATGGATCTTTTCTATTGATAATAAATGTGTTTTTCTACTGAATCAATCAGTTACATTCATCCAAGCCGTAGGTTTCTTAAATACACACGAAACCCTAACTAAAAGCTAAAGTGATAAGTGTTATCACTTCCTAGGATATCTCATGCATATCCCTATCACTAACTAACTTTACTAACAACCCGGAGTAAGCATAATACTACCAGGACTAATATTGTACTACCAGCAGGAATAACTTTTGTACTGCCAGTACTAACTATACTACTATCCTTACCAGTAGGAACTACACTACCAGCAGGAACTGTTTACTCTACCAGTAGGAACTACATACCTACTAGTAGTAACTCTCTATTACAAAATTCCTAACAATCCTCCCCTAAACTTGAATTTGACATAGTTAACTTCAAGTTTCTAGATAGATCTTTCGTTGAAATCACCAGAGGATTGAACAACTACATCTTGAAACCGTCTTCAAAAGCAAACTTCAGAACAGTGAAGCAGCAACAAGAAACTCAGCATCAAAAGATAGACAGCAACAATATCACCACAGCTACATGAATGGGTTTGATGAGCCTTTACCAAGTAGCCATTCACTCTTGGGCTAGTCAGTCCATTGGCACCCAGAAAGGGTCAAATCCATGGAGGACTGAAACCATTTTCCACTTTCAGAACATGAATCATAGGAAGTGGAAGAACTATATGACTTTTGGCAAGTCATTACAGCCATAAACGGATTTGATGTGTCTTTACCTGTAGCCGTTTGCTCAGGACTAGCCAAAGGACTTCCGCAAATCTTAAATTTATAGATAACTCTGATTTTATAGATAACTCCTCAGAAGCTAATCTTCGGGGGAGATTATTAGAGAGCTTTCAAGAAGATGCAAAGTATGAGAATGTTGGTCAAGACATAAGATCGCAAGGTGGCAAAGACGATCAAGACAAACAAGGAAAAGATTTAGAGATCTCAAAATCAAAGACGAAGTCGAAAGACAATGATAAAGGCTCAAGATAAAAGATCACACATCATGAAGGAACAAGCCTACAACATAATAAAGACCAAAGATTCAATAACTTAACAAAAAAGCAATCTCAACAAGTCCAAGGAAGTAAGATTCAAGATCTCACCTTAGGAATTCGAAAATCACACATTAGGGGAGATTGTTAGCCTAAAATATGTCTATGAACATGGAAGCTTAGATTTTACAGGATACCTCTATAAGGAAACCTCGCTTCGGGGGAGATTGTTAGCCTCAAAATATTGAGTCAAACAAGGAAACTTATCTACCAATCGTAGAAGCACGGTCTTATTTTATTATATGTTGTAATAGGCTAGAAAGGGTAAACGGGCTCGTTAATTAATCTGATCTTGTATTAGTTTCAGGTTAAAAACCAATGTAATCTTGAGCCCGACCTAAGTTATAAGCCCACATGTCACAACTTAGGTATGTGGGTATATAAATCCTTTTCCACCAAGGAAAAGGGTGTTGGTTCTCATTTGTTTTTCACACATTTGCTTGAATTAACCATCTTTTTCTTCTCTTTAGTTTCTCTCTCTAAACTCTCTCTACTCTTCTTCCTTTTCTCTTATCTTATTTTATAGTGTTCAACAATGGTAAAGTGAAGTGATTCTTGGTTCCTTACATTATCTAATTATGTTACCAAAATGGCTTCACTTAATTAGTCAAGTTTCATTAGACATCTGTGCTAATGTTATATCTTATAGCTAGTTTTCTAATGCCTAACGTGCACACCACTAACAATAAACAATAGATCAAACTTCACATTTAGGTTTCATGCAATTATAAGCAAAAACAATTAGATTTAGCCTAACATGTTAACAAGAACAAAAGAAATTACTCAAACAATACATAGACATTTGAATGATTAAAGATTGAATTACTTAACTTCAATTCAACAGGTGAGTATATGAGTAACAAGGGCATTAAAAGCGCTAAATGTCACCTATGATATCATCTTTATAACTCTCCAAGGTTCTACACACGAATTATGGAAATAATGAGTTTGTATGTATAGTAAACAGGGTGTGACGGCATCAGGTTATGGTCGTGACGCCGTCAGTACATATATATCTAATTATGCTTTTTTTGCACCCCATGCTTGTGTCACCGTCATGAATGCTTATGACGCCGTCATGGGTCTTTTGTTACTCTGTCTACACAAACTATTGTTGGGAAGTGCTCATGTCATACGGATTTTATACGGCTAGAAATATGTGAGCCTATGGGGTCACATACTTATACACATAAATATTACTCTATTAGTATATATAATAATATAAATGTATATTTAATATATATATATATATATATATATTATAAAAAGAAACATGGAGAATGAAAAGGAAGAGAAGTTACATTTTCTGGTAAAAAGGTCGGATAATGAACTGGAAAAGAGACCGTTTTCATAGTGATCTCCTGCTCTCTCTTCCTCGTCCAGCCATGAATACATTAAACTTGTTGGCGGAAGCAAAGTTATTATACTTAGTTGTTGTATCGTGGTTTTCAAAAAGAGGTTGTTGTTGGGATTTAAGAACTAGTAAACCATGTTTACTACGAGTAGGCAGCGGATATGGATCTAGTTTAACATATATGATTAACACACAAATAATATAAGAAAACTAACCTTTGATGAATTTTTTAAACAAAACAAACGAGAAACTAAACCTTTGAAACTTAGTGGTTAAATTACCACCTCTATGGTTGCTCACACAAAACGTCAACCAAGTACGCCAAGATACTAGTCTTGCTTCACGTATCCCCAAACACCAAGTGTAATACCTTGCTATTAAGTACCAAAATCAACCCGAGTAATCTGTACCAAAAATCAGAAGCTGGTTCTAGGGTTTCTACCAAATTTGGTCCAACCGAATATCTACTGTTCCAACCAAAAATCACAAAAATGAAACCCTAATCGATTCTACTTGTTGTCACACTTTGAGAACCTATAAACCAAAGCCTTAAACCTGTTGTGTACCTTGTGGGAGTCGAATCACACTTTATAATCCCTTTTGGGATTACTGAAAATCAGCAGAGTGTAAAAGGGGTGAACCAAAAAACCAGATTCCCTAATTAAGGTTTATGTAAACAATTGTTTTAATGAAGGAGAAGAGATGGATCTATTTTGAGAGTTCTGTGATCTCATGAGGCGTCAAAATGAGTTAGGGTGAGGTTCTTTATATAGCCTCCAAACCCTAATCATGATAGAACTAGGATAGCTTAATTGTATCCTTATCACAATTCTTCTATTCTCCTCCTTATCCCAAAAACGAACCTAGACACTCTTCTAGAATCATCTATGGCCGGCTACCCATTAGAATCCATAGGGTTTCATGTCTTGTCGTTTTAGGTCCTTTGGTTTACAATAGAAACGTACGCGAAGTACATAAAACACACTCTAAGTGTTGTAATGTGTGTGCCCCCAATTGGCTCACACATTTCTAGTTGTATACGTGTTAGTCCAACTAACATAATCCAACAGCTCCCACTTAGGAGTTGGAGTAGCAGACTTCCCATATACTAATGACAGAATCGTCTAGCAACACTCACATTCGTTATTAAAACTAGAAATGCCCGAGATCAAGTTTCAAAAACATTCTTAGTGGCATGGTTATGTATCTCTTGCTATAATCATCCCTTTATTACAAATACCGTTAAACCATAGATATGGATCCTGACTTATTCCATATATTTTAACCATTTAGATTCTCGTTATATAAATTAACTCAGATATACCAAATGTAATCAAGAATCATCTTGGATTACCCTTTGGGTACAACCATACAATAATCTGATTAATTCTGGAAAGGCGCCAATGGTATCATACTGCACATCAAGTGGAGGAACAAATTCTTTGTTAAATACAAGTGTTATGGATGCTGCTTCACATCACTTCCAATAATAGCCTTTATAACTACCATTTTCAGGTTAGCGTTTGACTTAAAATTAAAAAATGATATCCACACATACAGAACTTGTTTGTGTTCTCAATTCTAAGGATCACTTAACTAACCATGTTCGAAATCTTACTTATGACAACGGATCCAAAAGTAAATAGTCAAAGTTTGGGGTATCCAATATGCATCCCTTGTGAATAACATATGAGTTTGGCGAGAATCATCCATATATTTAAAGAATACAACCAACACTCACATTTGTCTTGTGTAACAATATTCCCCATAAGTTAACCGACAATGGACTAATTATAACGATAAATCATTTACGGATTACACAATGGCAAATATAGATAACAATTAATTATATAATAAAAAAACAAATACCAGGTATCTTTATTCATTAGAAAATAAAATTGTCTTACAATCCTAATTATCCAAATACTAATAAAACACAGATTTACATGAGACTACTAGCTGGAAGCATTCCAATATTCTTAGTATGTTCTGAATGCTTTTGAAAGGCTAATGCTTTAGTAAAAGGATCAGCTAAGTTGTCATATGTGTGAACTTTTTCTAGCTTTGTGTAGCCATATTCAATAACCTCACGAAGGTAGTAAACTTTGGCACGAAAATGTCTAGCACCTTTAGTGATTCTTGATTCATTAGCTATAGCAATTGCTCCAGTATTATCACAATACATCTTTATGGGTTCTTCAATTGTGGGAACAACACCTAGCCCAGAAATGATTTTTCTAACCCAAACGGCTTCCTTAGAAGCATTAAACGCAGCAATATACTCAGCTTCTGCAGATGAAGTTGCGAAGATGCTTTGCTTTGTAATCTTCTAGTCAACAGCGCCTCCGTTTAAAACGAATACATATCCAGTCTGAGACTTGAGGTCATCATCATCCGTCAGATATCCAACATCAGTGTAGCAACAAACCCTGAGCTCTCATTTTATATCACCTCCGTAAATAAGAAACATATCCTTAGTATTCCTGAGAAACTTTAGAATGTTCTTAACAGCAGTCCAGTGAAGATCACCTGGATTCTGTTGAAATCAGCTTGTTATGTTTCGAGCGAACGCAACATCAGGGCGAGTACATCTCACAGCATACATAATAGATCCCACAACCGAGGCATATGGCACCATCTGCATGCACTTCAATTCAACAGGTGTTGAAGCACCTTGTGATTTACTCAATTTAAGCTTTTCTTGCATGGGGATACTTCCACGTTTCGAATTCTCCATGTGAAATCTCTTTAAGATTTTCTCAATATAAGCACTTTGACACAAACCAATTAACCGATGTGATCTATCTCTGTAGATCTTGATTCTAAGAATATATGCAGCTTCTCCTAAATCTTTCATAGCAAAACACCTTCTAAGGTAGGATTTAACATCCTGTAACATTGGAATGTTGTTTCCCGTGATCAATATGTCATTGACATACAAGATTAGGAAAGTGACATTACTCCCACTAGCTTTTAGATATACACATGGCTCATCGCGATTTTGAGTGAAACCAAATTTCTTTATTTCATCATCAAATCGTTTATTCCATTCCCTTGATGCTTGCTGAAGTCCATAAATAGAGCGTTTTAGCTTGCATACTCGGTTTGGATATTTTGGATTGACAAAACCTTCAGGTTGCTTCATATAGACCTCTTCTGATAGATGTCCATTAAGGAAGGCAGTTTTGACATCTATTTTCCAAATCTCATAGTCATAAAATGCGGCTATGGCTATAAGAATCCTAATAGCTCTAATGTATGCAATAGGAGAAAAGATTTCTTCATAATCAACCCCGTAGGTTTGAGTAAAACCCTTAGCCACAAGACAAGCTTTATAGGTGTGTACAACTCCATCCATGTTGGTCTTCTTTTTGAAGAGCCACTTGCTACCAACGGTTTTTCCGTTAGGAGGAAGATCAACTAAGACCCATACTTCGTTGTCTTTCATGGATTGCATTTCCACATTAATAGCATTCAGTCATTTATCAGACTCAGGGTCCAACAATGCTGCTTTATAGTTAGCGGGTTCACCAAGATCCCCTAACTCATGTTCCTCAGCATCGACGTATAAACACATAAAATCTGGGGCATGTCGTGTCCTTGTGGACCTACAAATGGGAATGATATCACTTTGAGTTTCATCTATCTCTAGATCATCCTCTTCATGATGTGAGCTAGTGTTTAAAAGAAGGTATGGCGTAACTTCATCATTTAATAATTTCACAAGATCTCTTATAAACTCCTACTTGCTTCTTGAGTTATAAGACTATTCTCTAGGAATTCAGCATTTTGAGCAACAAGTACTTTGTTCTCGGGTGGGTAGTATAAAGAATAACCCATTGTTTTCTTTGGGTATCCTACAAAGATACACTTAATAGATATGGGCTCTAACTTGTCAGGCTTGGTAAGAGTATCTCGCTTAATAAGTGCCTTACAACCCCAGACTTTTAAGTAAGAAGAGACACTAGGGTTGCTTGCCCATGCCCATACTTCATAAGGGTGTCATTTCGACATTCCTTAGTCGGAACCAAAATGATAATGCGTGCAGCAGTCTCCAGGCATAATCCAAAAGGACTTGAGAGTTGTTTGACACATCATGGAGCGAACCATATCTAGTAGGGTTCTATTTCTCCTCTCTGACACACCATTATGTTGTGGCGTGTAAGGAGGAGTACGATGGGCGATTATCCCATGCTCTTTTAGATGATCAAAAAACTCTTAACTCATATACTCGTCCCCACGATTAGAACGTAGCGATTTTAATGTTGCCTTCTCTTCTCCCGAGTTGATTTTTTCCTACTCTCCTTTTGAAACACTTTGAAAGTTTCAAAACACTTCATGTTTATATTTGCGTTTTAAACAAGTAAACAAAACCATAACGACTAAAGTCGTCAGTAAAAGTGATGAAGTAGCTAGCTCCTTGTCTTGACACGGTTCTAAATAGGCCACATACATTGGTGTGCATTAGTCTAAGTAGATCTTTGGCCCTTTCCACTTGATGTGTGTAAGGTTTTCGCCGTCCATCTTTCCCCCCGATATACAAGAGACGCATTTTTCCAAAAGTCCCTAAGTTCAGTTGAATTAAAGAAGTCCATCATGTGCAACTTCCCACAATGCATTTCTTGCTAATGTTGTCCAAGAAGACAAGCTACAGAGAGATGTAAAGTTCCAAGTTTAAACTTGGCTCCTTTATTTGCTTACCACAAACATATAATATCAATTGTATTGCAATTAGACAAATCAATTTCAAAAATACCATCCCTTGGGACAACACTAAAATAAACCAAATTATTCCTAAAAACTAAAATTGCATTATCCACGAAATGGTTAACAAAACCATCATCATACAAACGGGAAACTGAAATGATTCCTCTAGTGATAAAGGGAGCATAATGACAATTGTTCAAAACAATAACTAATCCACTTGGGAGACATAAATGAAAAGATCCAATAGCTATTTAAAATTACAACGGCTGCATAACGCTGACCACATGCACACATAAAAATTAATAACATAAAGCTACTGGCTTCAAGCTCCTACTTTCCCCTGAGAACCCTGAGATTGTAATACATGACGTGAGTGCCATAAACAAACCAGTGTCATAAACCCAAGACTTATTAGGAAAAGTATAGAGTTCTATAGTGAAGATATTTGAACCGCTAGCTCCTTGAGATAGCTTGATGACATCAAATAATGTCTATTTTATAGCATCATTTATCCCATGTTATTAACCCATTTTGTATAGTTATTGCAAAGAATTGTTACTTAATCGTTTATATTTGAGAATTGCAGTAATTATGGAGTACTTGGTGAATATTAGCAAAAGGCACGCATTTTGGAGCTTAAATGAAGATATTTTGAAGATTACTATTCTGAAGACCAATACGCCGTATCCATCAAGGAAGATATGGCGTATCCGTGCCTGCACTCACCAAAGACCACAAAGGAATGAAGCTCAATACGCCGTATCCAGAAGAAGTCAATACGCCGTATTGAAGATATAGTATGTGAATATTCTGGAAGATATCAAGCGTGGTCCCTACTCCAAGAAACTCCAATACGACGCCGTATTCTAATCACCTTGGATACGCCATAAATCTAACAGAACTTCCCACCCTAAAAATAACAAAACTCAAAAAAACGAGTTATTTAGTGTGCTAAATCATATTCTCGATACCTAAACCATAAAAGTCGATTTTTAGAGGAGAAAAAGAGCAGAATAGGTCGAGCAACGCTATCAATTTCATAGGAGACAACGTGTAATTCCATATACTTTAGTAATCGTTCAGTTTTTGGTATCATTCGTTAACTCGGTTAGTTTACCTTGGCTAAATAATTGCTTTTGTATTTATTATGACGTTAAAGGCTAAATACCATTCAGGTATTAGCCCATTATTATATAATAAAGATCTGAATGTTTTGAGTGTATTGGTTTATCTGATTTTCCTTCTTTGATTTATTGTTGAATGCTTGTTTATGTTTGTCAATTTATACTTGTTTACGCGCTTTTGTATGCGACTTATCATTCAACTGGATCTAGTGATATGGACCAAGCACTACTACAAAAAAGGCCATAGAAACTGGTCAAAATAGCCCATAAAAAGTGGTTTTGGAACCACTCTCCAAGGGGGGGGGGGGTATCTCCATGATCAAAACATATGAAAACCGGTTATGCAACCAGTCTCTATAAGAAAAATCGACACCGGTTCTCTTCTTAAGAAATGGTCTCCTTAACAATTGGTCTCCATACTGGTTCTCCCGAAGCATGTCCTTATAACAAAATCCAACCAGTCTTTATATAGATTAAAAAGATATGTTTTTATCTCAAAACCTGTCTTTTTTTATCTTTTTTTAAAAAAAAAAATTGGAATTCTTTAATAAATTCCAAAATTTACAAATTTAACCCACCAAAATAAAGAAATATAAATACAGCAAATATATGAAAATTTTAAACTGAGTTAGGATTGAACCAACAAATGTCAAAATCCACAAATTAAAGAAATAAAGACAACTTTCATTCAGCTTTAACATAAAGCAAATACCAAAATGATGCCCACTTTAAAAGAATTGCATAATCCATCAATAAGTGTCAAATCCTACCCAAAATGTAAACTATTTCTAAAACAAAATGTAATAAAACACGAAGTGGGTTACCTAATTAAGCAACGAATGTTTATGCATAATCGTGAGATGTGAGTTGATCCTTTCAATTGTGTCAACACCCACGACGAGAGGCTCCTCATTCGTATCTTTGATCATTTCTTCCTTAAATGTCTCATTTTCTTTTCCTATAGCTTCCTCAAAAAGTACTTTATCTTTCTTTCTTCCCCCTCGCTATGCTCCAAAGTCCTATCTTGATTTATCTAGTTACTTCAACCTAATAAAACATACTTTCACACAATTAAACTCATGAAAAACTATATAACGAACATGCCAATCCAATTGAAATGGGTTACACGGCTTATATTTAGGTATCACAGGCCCACTTTTATGTCATAATTAAGTAATCAGGTTGATATTGTTCATACAAACTCGCTTACTTGAACCCAACACAAATTGCTACATCCACAATTACTAATCATGTGTTGATACAACAATATTATAAAGAATAACTCATACCATGATTTCATAAGGTCAGAGTACATAAAAGTGATACATATGTACACATACAACCAAGCAGTGCACTATTGATAAAATGTAGGAGTTGCTGTGGAATAAAACATATAAAATGAAATCGTAAACGTCTTTATACAATTAACGCTACCTCATAGTCCCTTGCTATTTAGGATTTTATCGACGAAATTATATATTAGAAATAAAGGAACACTTTATAACGACAAACACATTGAAGACCTTTAATTATCTCTTGTCCCTTCATAAAAAAAAGGTCCAATGCTGGAACAAGATCCTCCTCCATGTAGCCAATTTTATTGCGAGGCCATCTAAGCTGCTGAGGAACAGGATCCCCCTCCATGGATCGTTCAATGTATACTTAAAGTCTAATATATGTGGCAATTTCCTTTTGACAGATTTACTTTTTGTTTTTATAAGGTAAAGAAGAAATAGAATATTGTATACAAAAAGTACACGTTGCTTGTCGTAAGCTATATCCTTAATGTAATGAGCAATGTTCACTTAAACAACACTTAATGCATAATGTAAGGGGCAATTTCCAATTACGCAATATGTATTGGCAAACTAAAATCACAGGTCATAAGACCAAATGGAAATGTAATCAGTATTAAACATAAGACAATAAAAACAAAGTACCCACATGCAAATAAAACAAATAGCAAGAAAACCCAGGTGCACCACATTTGTATGGATCATACAAACTGAAACAGAGTTTAGATCAAAAGACAAACCTGGTACTCTGATGAAGGCTATAGCGGATGGTGTCAATTTAGATGGACATCTACAACACGAACACATATGTAGTTAGTATTCATGGGAGTTTCAACATTAAAGAAAAAGAAAAAAAATTACAAGTGGGGAAGAGAAACCCACAAAAGGTAAACCTTTGAGCAAACAACCTGATGAAGTATTCAGCGTGGTAGCAAGAACCGATGGATGATCGCTGGAGACTCTGGTACGTAGGTACAGTAGGTGAAAAGGCAAGGGTCTTCTAGAGAGATACAAAGCGGTGGGGGAGTTAGGAGATTAAACATGGGTTAAGGGGGCTGGGTTGAGGGAAGTTTTTTTTTCGAATATTAGATGGCAAGCAATAACAAATTGCTGAAGCATAAGAATATAGTACTTACGGCGTTCGCCGATTGTTTTAGATGTAGGATGAACGGCGTTGCGATTGTGTGTTCTTGTAGTGTGTTCGTCAAATGAAGTTTGTTGTGTGGCTGGGTGTTTTTTTTGCCAATAAACATCTGGCCCGATGGTTCCTGCAACAACATACATACATCCAAAGGCAATGATTCCAAATAGCCTCACTGATGTAGCTTTCACATTATCAACTAAGTAAATGGAACATTTACCCCTGCAGAAGGATGGCGAATGACATCGCCTCACAATGCCGACATAGATATGTACAATTTCCTAAATGCGCGTACTGAAATGGAACCCCTGTAAAAGGAAAGTAGGTATAGAGAAAATATCTAAGCTTGAAAAATGTGCGTTAGTTCATTGAATAAAGGAGTGATGAAAATATCTGACGGGACATGTGGTAATAACAAAAGAATTGATAATAGATGTAGTTTAAGTAAATAGATGGGGTGCATGAATACAATACTTACGTCCTTCAGTGGATGTTTCAGATCTAGGACACCGAATCTGTTTGCAGGCTCTTTCAGAGATGTGCATTGTTGCTGGTGGCCAGCCTGTGGTTGTTGCAGCTGCCCACAATTATCTGCAAGCTCTTTCTACAATGAACATTGTGGCTCAGGTTGTGGTTGCTGCGGGTGAGTACAAACGTGTGTTGCTTGCGGAATAGGTAGATACAAAAGGCTTCTTTGATTAGCAACCTAACCTGGCTTGATTAGCTTTGTTGTAATGACTTTTGAATGCTGGCTTCTTTGAAACTAAATGCGCCTAAACATTTTTTGTATTGTTATACCAGTATAATGAAATCGAATAGTTTGAGTCAAAATGATAAGTGATGCAGAATCTAGAAACTCGACCTAAGAACAACAAATGCAAAGTGTAGCTACTTTTTGATCAATCCATATTCGGTAACACAGTGTGACTAGATTTAATTTAGAGTTGAATCATGATTGATGATTAACTCTCATTTTAAATATTTAACTACCTAAACTGAGTTGTTATTTAACAGCATATGCATCAATACCACTTGTGTCACCTGCATTATTATACTTACGTGAATGACAGCAATATATAAAAAATTTAGTTATCTAGGAAGGTGAAAAACAACAAATAATTCCACTCCCCTTAACTTTTATAGTTGCACGCAATAAAGAATCAAGTAAAAATATAGACATTCTATCAAGCACTTTATATGCGTAGAATAAAATTAAATTGATCACTAAGGAAACTTATACCTCAGTGCAAATCAAGTGATCGAAAACAGAAAAAGTAAATCAAAACAATTACCTTGATACATACCGGTGTCCAAAATCTCCTTAATCCATTCGTTGTTCAAGATCAGTGACAGATATGGCCAATCTAGCAAACCATAATAAGAGATTATGAGCTCAGGACTTAACACCGTCTAATCTTATAACATACACAATTACACATCATGGATCAAAAATGAAAAATCAAAAAAAAAACATAAAAACAAAAAAACAGCTTTCAAAGAGGTTGTGGTTCCTCCTCTACCTCTTTATTAAAGAAAAGCCATGGAGTTGTCTGAGTCTTTGATTATCAGCCGGTTTTATTGAACGTGTATAATTGATTACAGACAGTGACAGGAATTAGAAGATGGACACACACCCTAATTATTTAGTTATAGAGTGGGTCACATACTGGACCATGTCCAATCGAGATCGGGCAAGACACCACGCGACTGACTCACCAAACCATAACCCACCCAGAACCAAAAGTGCCTTGAAGATCAGATCGTATAGATGTAGTTGTGTTGGAAACTGAAGAACACGTTCATGAGGCGGTGCGTGAAATCAAACAATGAAGGTTCTGGATGTGTTGTTCTTATCTATTGAATGTAATTTTCTTATCTATTTGATGTAATTGTTCTTATCTGTTGAAAAAGGGACGAGAGTAGGTGGGAGACTTGAGCGGGATCTGAAATTTTTAGATTTAGTGCCTAAAATTTAGTTAAATTTGATAAAAACTAAACACTCCATGTTTCTAGACCCATTTACACTTAATCAACCAATTTTTTGATTGTGTAAAAAGACTAGTTGTTTTATAAAAAATAATGTCTATAACATAAACACATAGAGACATGTTGTCACATACACACCAGTGTCTTTTATTCTATAAAAAGAGTGGTTTGTACCCCAAAAAACGAATTTTTATATGATTTCTATTATGAAAACTGTTTTATTCAAAAAAACCTATTTCCATTCATTCCCTTCCCATTATTTTTATTGTTCATAGAGCATAAGTGGTTTACATACCCGATCTTTGTAATTATTGGGGGGGGGTGTTTTTTAAAGCCTTATATATATTATGTAGTGTGAAGTAATCTAGAGTCTGGATAAAGCCTCTCATATTGTGATTTATACATCTAGAAACCATAAGGAGCACAATATTGTCCTGCTAAATCTGTGTCTAGAACGCTTCGGGCTAACTAGTTTATATGATCTGTGTCTAGGATACGCTTCGGGCTTAACTAGTTAATTAGATATTGCCAATGGTTTATTGATCGTGTTGACTAGAAGGTGAACCTAGATAATTTAACAAATAACGTTTTGATTCCATTAAGCGGTAAGTGGGTAAAGTCTTTATGAGCTAGGGTTTAACAAGATCACCATTGCTCTAATCCCTAAGATAGATTATAATCAGCGAATAAGGATGCTTTATGCCGATGATTTAATTATGACAGAATTAATGTGTCTAGGTCTTAGGATGATGTAACACCTAAGTCTTAAGAATGACATACCGCCTCGAGAGAACAAATCATTGCACTTAATAAACAAACCAACTTTCTAATCGGATTAATAATGGTTAATACAGTTTTCTTATATTTGGCTCGACCGCTCTTTTATCTTTTGTTAATTTTCTTATATGGGTTAAAGTGCCTTCAATTGATTGTAGTCACCAACCAAACCGTGCTAGTCTCTCAGGCTGAAAACTCCCATTTTCTAGTTGGAATTAGGATTAGGACTGACATTGGTTTAGAATAGAATAGAATTAACATAGATTAGATAACCAAGATATTAATTAAATTGATAGATTTTACCTCGCTTTAAGTGTTCGATACCCTACTTACCATGAAACTACTATCGATCGGATTTACTGCCCGTTAAAGTGTTGTTTTTGGTTTAGTCGGCAAAATATAAGTTTAAAAATGAAATCATAAAAATATACACCACACAACGACACATCAAGTTTTTGGTGTCGCTGCCGAGGAGTGAAAATTAATCTTGATTTTTATTTGATATTTTGGTTTTTAACATTAGATTAGATCTAACCCTCAAGAGTAGTGTAGTTTAGAGTAGTTTGTATTCTTGTTTGTATATTGTGTTTGTGTGATACGACGTATTCAGTCCTCTAAATACGACGTATTGGTTGTTTAACTGCCTTTCTAGTAAGTTTATTTCAGGATGGATGATCCCAACATGAATATGGAAGAATATATCAAGCTTGAAGAAGAAAAAGCTCGTAGGCATGGTCGGGTGTTTAACTGGGAAACTGCTACATATAGGAAGATCAGGGTTGATGATGATCTTCACGACCTTAGATCTGTGGAATTTGAATTCCCAGCTATAGTCATTGACGATGCCTTTGCACCTCAGGATGCACTTCCATGAAAATCTCAAGTAAATACTTCTGTCAACGATGAGATCGACTTTAGAATATCATTTGACGAATTCAACGATGAGGATTACACAATAATTTGTGATAAAAACTTGTTTTCTTATAAAATGAGTTCTTTCAACAATTTGAAAATGGATTCGAAGAACGATAATGAAAAAGCCGGTATACCTTCTTTTCCGCCACCCAAGCCTACGATCAGTTATGTTGATGGTTTAGGCTTCTTTAAAGATTTTGAGAATGAATTTCTAGCCATTGTTTACAATGATGCTCAAAAGTCTAAATCTGATTACTTAACTGAACAGACTTTAAGCCCTCAACATAACAATGAATCTGATTTAAATGATGAAACATCATTGTCCGAATATGATGAAGTGGGACAAAACGTTTTGTACTTTCATGATCTATTCCCTTTCAACGTTATTCATCTTGATGATTTAAAATTAGACAAGGACAATGATAATAATGAAATTGATATAATACAATCTTCGGAGGGTAATTTAAATACACATAGGTCAAATATGCTTATGGAAACAAGTCATGATAAAATAGATAAAATTTTCGATGAGGAAAGCTTTGTCTTGGAACTAAATGTGAATATCTTAACTTGGATTTATCTTTTCAACGTGCTATTATGCTTTATTATGAATTTGTATGTGCCGTTTGGCATTCCGTTCGACCTTAAGTGGTATTATAAGGATGGTGATTGTACGCTAATGTTGCGGAGGCCAAGGTACGTTTTCTTTGCTTTATTTTAGGAAAATTGGTCTCCAAGGACGGATACGGCATATTAGGTTAAACCATATACGGCGTATCCACTATTTTTAATTTGCGTTGACTAAGTCAACAAAATTTGCCAATACAGCATATTAATCAAACCACGATACGGCGTATTGAGTTTGGGTATAAAAACTCAACCAATATGCCAGATCTGTTTTTACCACAAACTTTCACCCACACACACACACATAAATTTTTACTACACTTTTTCGAGATTATTCGTGATTTGATCTGTTATGCATTCTCT
>BQNB010085046.1:0-20983 GCA_026074375.1 Tanacetum coccineum
ATGAAAGAACTACCATCTCGTCTCACATATACATCTTTATTCGTCAACATTGACAACCAATCACATGTAACCCAATCACTAGGATCACGTGCAACCCAATCACTCATGTCATCGTTAGTGCAAATCATATATTATTCTAAACCGTCTTTGCCAACCTTAGATCAACACCTTCCCTCTTCATTCTCGCTCATCCTTCCTCACCTTCCATTATATGGAATCATTTTCATTTACTTCTAGATACATATCATTTTTAACTATATTTATTCTTGTTATAATATAACTACTTTCGAGTATATATGTTGACATGGCGTATTAAAATATCATTGATATCAATTTACTTTTACATGTCATAATTTTTATTTTACTATTATTATTATTCTTCTTCTAAGAACATACTTAGAATATGTCTTAATAACAAATCAAACACACTAAGTATTCAAATCATGTTTTTCCATATCATCCTTATCATCAACATTTAGTTAGACCCAAAGTCTTACAATAATGTTTTTCCTAGAACCCCACACATGAAAAGCATAGATAATGCTTAACAAAAAAACCTTAAGGATTTAGGAATCTCTCATTACAACCCTTGACGAAAGTCTATCCGAACTCAAATCAACATCTTTGGTAGATAATGATTTCTTAAGGAACATGTCGTTCTAAAACGATAGTACTCCTTATCCGAATGACATATTGGACGAAGTCATTCTCATAACAATGGTATGTCAAACTATAAATGAATTTTGTTCCCGTTTATTAAAGTTGTGTGATTGGTTGGATAAATTTGGTGGCAATTGAGTCTTAGTCATCAAGCATTTGTCTTGGTTCTTTTTATCTAGATTTTTATTTTTTAAATAGAATTGCATGTGTCTAGTTTCCAACATTTTTTGAAAATGTCATACTTTAGAGTACTCATACCTAAGACATGCATATCATGTTTCCCGATAGTATATTACTATATATTTTTTGCTATCATGATCTCTTTTATGATTTCTGTTACTATATGTATTTTTACTATATGCACTGTTGATATCATAATTAATAATTTTGCTATCTTACTATGTGAGATTATTATTTTTGACACTTGCTATCATGATGCTTTACATCTTTATGACTTGTTTACATGCTAAGTGCTTTGGGTTTTGGCTGCAAATTGCAGTTCTGGTTGATTTTGTAGGAACATGCGACCAACGGATCCACCATATGGTAGATCCGTAGTCTGTTTAGGCAGATCCATGGCTCACCAGGCCAAGCGCCAAAAATCAAAAATTTTTAACTTTTAGCACTTTATTTATTAGTTATGCTACTTGCTCCTAAACATTATCTTAAACCTTAGGATCAAAATACTATTCTTATATATCTATTTTTTGTTACGTACATAACTATCATCGTTATTATGTATATGTGCATTTGTCTACTTACTTAATTTTGTAGTACACTTACCTTACTCAATTCCTTGGTGTCCCAATTAAGGGGGAGCTCCCGACAAGCACTTAAAGAATGCATCTTGTATACATTTAGTTGCACATACTCGTCCAACGGAGTATCTAGTTTCGCACTAACATTTTTTTGTAAGTTTTTGATAATACCTTAATGCCTCGAATAAGGGGGAACATTCGTCAAGAAGAAGCATACACGCATTTATCATATATTTCTCTTATTGCTTCATGATATATACATATTATATGTTGCACAAAACTAACCCTTGATGTAGGTTAAGTCTTTGTAAGAAATTTGATCCATGGATTCATTACAACACGAGATCCACTAATCATAGGAGTGTAAGGAGCAAGGGAGCTTCGAGTCATCACTGTAGAAAGCCAAAGTTGCTTAGATGATGAATATCGGAAGTATAACTTCATCTAGGATGATTCAAGCTCGTCTTTCTTGGGAGAAACAAAGTTTAACTCTAAGGACAACGCCTTTTAGGAAGAAAGTTGTTAAAACGGAAGAAGGATCAACGGATTGGAGCATACACCTTTTTGTTTCGACAAAAGAGGGAGAAGGAAGTGTAAACGAGTAACTTTTTAATTTTACTATGTTACAAGTTTACATATTTGTCATCATAAAAAAGGGAGATATTATTAGTGCAAGTATTGCGATATTTAAACTAAACAAGTCCTTTGGCTTTAATAATAACAAACAAGTAACTTGTAATACATAAGATAAAATGAGCAAGTTACGCGTGATCACAACTCATCAACGCATATATTCATCAACACCTCTCGACCTCGGTCTACTCATTGCTTCAAAACAAAAGGTATGAATAATGTTTTGTTAAGTTGCATTATGATCAACCCATTTAACAAACTATGTGATTAATCATATTAGACCAATAGTACAAAAATTAATCACTAACTTAACTAGAACAAGATCTATCCATATTAAACGTAAATTAATCTTGGAAGATCAAAACATGTCTAGCCATATTAGATAATAGGATAAAATAATTAGGGAATAAAGACAAAACTAATTATTCTTGTTTAACCATTTTTGGAAACAAATCTTACAAGATATTTTCCTTCTAGAATAATATCTAATCAGATTAGATAAGTACATTAAGGATTTAAGCAAAAGATTTAAAAAGATTTGAAAAGATTTTGAAAAGATTTGAAAAGATTTTGAAATTAGCTTGGGGGACCACGGATCCACCTAAAAGGCAGACAGATCCACCATCTCTGGATCCGTAGCACCTTGACGGCCAAGTTTTGGGTTTTCTATAAATACCACCCATTTGCTTAGTTTTTGACCCAAGATTTTCATAACCTCTCTTCCACATTATTACACACATTTAGGATCATTATAAACAAGTTTTTATAATGTAAAAACATAATTAATCATATCATCAAAACCTCTAATAACCCTTGATCATAATGCTTCCAACTTTCATTTGTTGCAAGCATGATTCTACATGATCCTCCATTCAAGCAAGCTTAGAGATCTTGCCATCATCATCCACCATATACCTACATATATAAAGATCTATCACAACAATCTAAGAGACTTGTCATCTTCATCAACAACATCATGCTTATTGATCTTAATATTTTAGATTAGGCTTTTACATCCAATTGACAATTATGTCTTGGATCATCATTATACACATTTGTGTATCAATCATTATACAACAAACTAGATGTTTGGTGGTTTATGTGTTTAGGCCATAAAACATAAGGTTTGTTATGTTGGGCCATAAAACATAACGGGTTTGGTTGCACCCGAAGAAGGACTCGGTATTTAGCTTAGTACCGGATAAAGTGTAAGCGACGTTAGGTTGGTTCTACCTCGAAGTAAGACTCGGTATTTAGCTTAGTACCGGATAAAGTGTAAGCGACGTTGTATGATTTTCTCCGCCTAAAAAGAGCTTGTTGATTTAGTGAAGTAACTCTTGAGTTGGGTACTTGAGGTGTGGAGTAAGACGAAGAGGAGCTTCATAGCCGAACCACTATAAATCATCGTGTCCGGTTTGCGCTTTCTTTTATTTATCGCTTTACATTTATATTTTCCTTTATCGCTTTATATTTATATTCGCATTGCATCTATGTTTGTGTTATATATTGTGTTGTGATGATATGCTTTGTTTGATATTCTTTAGTATATTTATTATAATATAAACTTGATTGGTTGTTTGATACAAAAGTTTCAAGTTTATAAAGGAAACGTATTCACCCCCCTCTACAATTCCACAGAGCATTTATCATTTAAAGCACTCCCATATAAAATACGTCAATATAATATCTTAGCTTTAGGGAAACGAGTCAAATGGGTTGAAGGATTAAAACTCCATTTTTGTATTGTTGCACTCAAGTTGTAAGTGTAGATCCTTTATGGCATTATAAATAAATTCACTAAATCCTCAACGGTTTAATGTTAAGATTATTATCTTTCTTACGATGCAGGACGAGGATGAGATTATGAAACTTACTTCTTTGGAAACGAGGCCCACGGTAAAGAAGGTGCGAATATTTTTAATAGACGTTGGTGTTTCCATCAAGTATGTTATTCAAAAAAAAATACTTTTGTCCTAAAAATATTTAGTGATTAGTATACTCTTTTGAATGTTTTCTATCACCTGAACCAATAAAAGTATGCAAATATTTGTAGGCATTCTTGAGCAAAAAAATGTTTGTGGTTTCAGTGAGATGTGACATAGAAATCGACACGGTACGTTATATAAACAACGCATACACACTTATTTTTTGTTCTTCATTTGACATAAACTTAATAAACTATGTGATGTTGTAATGTTTCATATTAACAAGTCATATGTTTCGTTGGATTCTGGAGAGTTAAGCATGAATACAAGCATCATTGTGACCTCGATACCAGCTATTTTGGTAACTAAAGTTAGGCTTTTACAACGGACTAATACGCAGCATAGGTGCATATTTCACATAGTTATCTGTGAGTACCGTCATACATAGGAAATGATGTATTCTTATGTAGAGAAAATGTAATAATGAAGGGTGACACACACATCTTTCTTACATGAGATCTATGCTTAAAGTCATTTAGCTAATGTGTTAAAGTTATGATATGTTGTAAAAGTTATGTGTTGACATTATGCTTACTATTAGAGGTCATGGCTTCTTTTTTGAGAATGAATTAGGAAACATTCCGTTTGTGTAAAGTATAGACATAAGTTTTTGATGAACTATTCCATTTGTGTAAAGTATAAACAAAAAATTGTTTGCCTCATTTAGTTTCTTTTATTGTATTTATGATTTCTTTCAAGTATCATTTACAAAACGTCTTGCGGCGAAGCGCGTGTATCAAATACTTGTATTATACATTCACCATAATTTTTTTACTCACAAAAACTAAAGTAAATTAAGAAAATAATATTATACTTGAGTCAACAGTAATTAAATTACTTAATAATTGCTTCTAAGAGCATCCACTATGGTGGTTTATAAAAAAGTCTAAAACCTCTTGAAGGGGTTCATAAATATGTGAACCATATTGTGAAACATTTTAATCTTATGTGGAATGAAAATGTCTAAAATTTTGAAGAGGTCTAAACTATTTTCTATTTCTTTTCATTTTTCTTTTTATAAATGTTAGTTGTGCTTTACTATATGAAAAGCTTTATGAATAGGTTTATTCATAGTGGAAATGGGTCTATAAGGTCTATAACATGCAAATAACATGCAAAAGTTTATAAGTTGATGATCATAAACCTTTGTGTGTTATACACAGTCCCATCCATTCTTCTTTTCTTGAAGCTTCTTCCCACCGACTCCCTACAACTTCCATCAAACCTACTAAGAAGAAGATGAATCCAAAAATTTCCACTCACCAACATCAACACATAAACCTTCAAAAAATTCAATCAGCTTAATAAATAGGTTGCAACAAATCCTGAATTTGAAAGTAAGTTTATTTTTTCTATCTCACTAAATATTTATTTTTATTGGATTCGGTTTTTTATTATTGTAAAGGTTTAACCTTCATCTTTGTTGGATAAAAATAAAATTTTGTATCTTTATGAATCTTTATTTTTATGATTTTTAATTTAGGAATAAAAAAAGTTAGACTTTATTGATTGGTTGATTTTTAAATTAAAGATTCTGAATTTTAATTATATTGATTTTGCTTATTGCTTTTAATGATTTTGGGTTTTGATTTCTTTTTGGCAATACATAGCCGATTGGAAAAAGAGTTTTTACATAATTTTGAAAAGATATACACATGGTTTATTTGAAGAGGTTAATTTAGTTAATATATTGAAGGTGAATTAGGTAGCGGTGTTGTGGATAAAGGGAAAAAGGAGGATGCCGGCTCACATTTCGATGGGCTTATGAACACAAATCATAAGCTGCCTATTCGGTTAATGTGTGTTGTGACGGCTCACATTTTCCTTGTCGTTTTCTGTCAACTGCAAAAATCTACGTATCATAATTAAATAAGAGATTGAATTTGAAAGTTATGGTTGTTTGTAGGTTGCGTGTTTTGCTGGCACGTGTACGAGAAAACAGATTATGGGAAAAATGAGAATGTTGGCTAAGAGAATGAAAAAGGTGTCGAAGGTATCGGAAAATGGTGTGCCTGGCATTTTTATTCTTTTTTATAAATTATTGCAGTTAATCATCAGAGTGGAGGTGTTGGACTGGTTGAAATTTTTATGGTGGAAGGTGCTCAAGTTACACAAGTTACTTCATCTGTAAGTCCCAAAACCAAACCAACGGAGAAGAGTTAGGAACGACTAGGTTACAATGAAATGAAAATCGCAGTCCATCTGCTACTACTGATCAGAGCACGATAGTATTAACTCCAACTGTTACTGTTGATGGAAAGAGTTAAATTTCGAGTACAAATGCACCAGATAAAATGGTCTAACATGACATTTTAAGTCAAGTTGTTACTAAGGCCCGAAAAGTACGCAAAAGGTACTATCTTTGTTGGTTAATTTTTTTTCATTTAATGTATGGATCAAGTTATGACATTATAAAAATCACATTGTTGGTTTTCTACCTTTAACCGTAAGTACTTAATCTTCTTATGCTTTGTAATTTTTGTTGCTTGTATATCTTATAACTCTTTTTTAAACATTATGTATTTCTAGGCAATGAAGTATGGTTTAAAGATTATTGGATTCCATCACTTTGATTTCTAAGGACATCTTTATGTGCGAAAAACGCTAGGAACCCTTAAATGATTGCTGCAGTTTGTCATAAAAGGTGCAATTTCGAGAGTGTTTGGAATTGGTTATCAAAACTGCTAAGCATATTATTGGCGAGTGAAATAAGCAATATTGAATAAGTAATGCCATGTGTTTACCGAAAACAGGTTATTTTGAAAGGCAATAATATATCGTTCTATGTGAATAGGTGGGGTTTTATATCAGGTTTGGATGGATGTTTTTTTGGTTATGAGCGTTGATGAATGAATAATTGATAAATTAATAGTTGGTTTAGGATTTATTTTGGTTAGATTGCTGTTTTGATATTCTAACAAGTGTTTGTGGGTTTGATACAATAAATGCTTCTTTTGGGGGTTTTTATGGTTGATTCATTTTGATACTAGCTATTTGTGGTTGCTTCGTGAATAAGTGGGGGATTATTTTACGTTGGTTGGATATATGTAGTTTTTCAGTTGATCACATGAGCTCTATTAAGAATATTTTACATTGACGACGTTTTTTGTTGATCACGGGAGCTCTATAAAAACAACCATAAAGTATTTGCGGTTGTAGTCTTTGTTTAGCACATGTACGTTCAATAGACAATAAAGTATTTACGGCTCTGCAGAACATACATGTGCTAATGTCAACAATACTTTATGGCAAATGCTACAAAGTAAGTTCAAACTCTACACGCTCAAATACTGCCATTATCTCTAGCTCTTCTGATAGTGTTGCCAGATTTGCTGTAAGAAACAAATACTACCATTAGACTATAGCCATAAATAATTTATACCATAATACTTTGCCATAGGTTTTGCTCCTTACGCAAAATGCTAACAATGCTTCTTTATAACCATAATCCAAATTCCTGCAATTTTACATTAACGACTCATAACAGTTATGTGATCAACAAAGTATTATGGTTAATGTTATGTAATATGTAAAATTGTTAACAGTATTATGTGATCAACAAAGTTTCATATCTAATATTAATTAGTTTGGTATTAGTTAATTGATTCTTTGAATGCTAACGTTGGATTTGTGTATTGAAAACTAATCAAAATTATATACATATAGGCAGTTGTTGATATAATGTACTTTAAGCAAATCATTGTTACTTTTTGAAGTTTGTTATACATCTCTTTCATTTTAATTTGTCTTACATGATATATTATTACTCACTAAAACCCATATAGCACAAACATTATGCATCCTCATTTTTAGTTGTTGTAATATTTGCATATTCTAATCACATATCATAGCACAAACATGGTACAAGTTCTGCACCTTAAAAATATTACAACAACAAAAGATGAGGAGGCAAAAGATTAGTCCTTGAACGAGTCGACTCCTTAAAAAAGCTGTAACATTCACGAAGACATGTTGAAGCGAAAAATATCACCTGCATTGGGCAGAATAGTATGCAAGTTGTTACTCGAAATATGTCACGTGGAATCGTTGTCGCTTAACCTTTACTTCATTCATGTACATAATTACTTTCTTTATGCATTGTTCTTTATTTCACTATCCCGTTTTGCAACTACACGATATCTATCCTCTTTTAAACTTATTTTTAAGCATTTCTAAGTTCCATTAACACATAAGTTATCGACTGTAGTCTGTGTAGCACATGCTTCTACAAAACTTTGAAATCAACAATTCCTTAGCTTTATTTGTATTCTCCCATGTTTGAATTATAATTTAGCATTGTATTACGTGGATGGTCCTTACTTCTTAATGTGTTTACGACTGAATGTAATTGTAACAAATCCTTTTGCCCTTACATTAGAATTTTAGAATAAAAACAAAAAGTAAGTTAGTTTGTCGTTAAATGCTACGGATAAGTAGAAGCGTAAGCAAAAAATAAAAGCGAACCGAAACACCCTCTTAAACAGAACAAAGCTATCTTTTAGTCCAGTGATTAATTATCATTTGTACAATAGGCTCAAGTCATCTATATAATGAACTATAATTAATCATTTATATATTCTATGTAACAGGGACACAATGGGAATCATTGAAACCATCTATGAAACGAATAAACACGTCGCTATTCATTCACGATGAAGAGATACCAACCGTGATTAAACCATACAAACCTTTTCAAAAGGAAAAGAAGTAGAAGATAATGATCTTAGCAGGATGGTTTTTGAATACACTACCGACAAGAACTGAGGTTTATATTGAGTTGTTAGAGTCTTTTAAGACTCCCGTAACTTTGGGACATTGAAAGCGTATGTGAAAAAGTTAGAAGAAGAGATTAGTGTCGAAACAGGGGAATGAGTGTTTGCAAAAATGTAATTTTTTTGTTGTGTAGTGTTAAAAAGCTGAAACTTGAATTCAATTGAATTATATTTGGCTTATTCTGTAGAAACTTAGCTATGTTATGTGAAAATGTGTCCATTTTCACTTTGATATGTTTTCAATGTTTTATCGTCTGTAAACGACATGTTTCATCGACTTCATTTGTATATGTTTTTATATAAATTTGACAATGCTGAGCGGGTTGGGAGGTATGTGAATGGAACGCGTAAGATTGGTGAGCTGATTAGGACCCGAGCTATGGATGATTCAAAGAAACCTTCATAGTAAAAAACGCTTTTTACAAAACGCACCACAGCGAAGCGAGGACATCAAAACCTTGTTACACACAACCACAAAAGGTTTTCCAAGAGAGAAATATTATTTTATTTATTACATGTGTATTGTTAGTTGTTGTTTGTGTTGTGGGGTATTTTTAAATATAAAAAAGTGTCTTTTTTTAATGATTGAGTTGGCGTCGGAAAAACTTTTAACCACACCATTCACACTAATACAATGGCACATTATTGTCACATTAACATTGTTACTCTTTTTATATAAAACATTCCACATCTATCATGTTATTTTATTTACTTGTAAAATCCATTGTATATAATTTATTAATATAAATATGTTGTGTGAATGTAAATAAAAACATTAAGAGGAAAATGCACGGAAGAGATAATTATTATTGAGTGGTAACACAAAAAGCAACAATTATGTTGTATTTATAAGGTAATATATGTAAAACTTTAATGGACCACTTGAGATAAAGATAAATAGACATAAGCTCATTACTAATATTTACAACATTTCTCCTTAGATATTCACCGTTTATTTTATGTTATATATCGCCTCATTAAAAACCTTATCAAGAAAAATCCAATGAGATAAAACTTGATGACGGGAAATAGAGTGCAGTGCACATAATGCTCCTCCTCAATTTCATGTATATCTTTCAAACGTCGAATGAAAAATCTTCTGAACCAGTTGCTCAAACACTTTTGTAAGCATAGATTTTGTAATGAGTTCCGCCAAATTCTTGATATATGAAAGTATACATTGCTAGTACAAATATAGTGAAAGAGAAAAATACACTCTCATGACACATATTAATGGCAAAATTTACATCAAAACCTTAGTTGCACTTATGTTACTTGAGGACCAATAATTTCTTAAAGACATGTACAAAAGGAATTTGTATAATATGCGTCCATATTATTTTGATCCATATAAGGATTCGTTCAATAAGACAAAATAATGTTCTTAAGAACTTTATTAATTGTATTATGAGTGATCTAGAAACACTCGTTCAGAGCGAATTAAATACTTCTAGATTTCTTTTTTATAAAATATGAATAAAATATTTGTATCCACCTCGGGATAATATGTCTATTAATAAATAATTTTATGTCTTAACGAAATTATTTAATCCACAATGTATGTCTTAAAGCACATAACTAGAGAGCTTTTATTTCTATTTCGCTCAAACAGTGCTATATATCAAATAGGTTTTACACGTTGATGTGTGTGGACTACATGTCCTAATACTTCTCATATTAGCAAGAGATTGTGTCTTTTTATGTTGGTCAATCATTTCAAAAAACGTACTTTTGGACAATAAGTAATTTATAATTCTCATTATGCATAATGACAAGCACTATAAACAAAATTACCGACTTCATTTTATTTCGATTCCATATAATAAGTGTAATAAGAGAAAGAAAAAGATCAAAAAATATATTTTCTTTGAAATGCTGGAGTCTAATAAAACCTGAGTTCATTTTTCACACCAACTTAGCAAGTAATGGAAACATAATTTAGTTGAAACGGGTGTATATTTTAAAAGTTTGGGAATTCTAAAAAAATAACATCATGAAACAAAACTTTTTATTGTCACATCTTAAGAGTCTCAAATTCTGACCATGTTTATGCCTTGTTGTAACCTTTGCCCTTTTTGTGTTCTGAATATTTTATTTTAGTCCTTTGACTAATTGACGTTTGTCAGTTTATTCAGATATTGTACCGTGTTGACGGTGGTGATTTTGTTGAGAATTGAGTTAGTTTATGGTTCATTGCGTATAATAGTCCCTTTTAGAGGATATTATTTTGTTAGTTAAGTTCCGGGTGGTTGACCCGTGAAATTTGAGAAATGCCAAAAAACGAGTCCCGACACGTCCGTTAATGTCCAAATGAGTTTTTGGGGAATAAAGCGTGGAAATATATCAAGTAAATACTCTAAGTTATGGAAAAGTATTTTTAAAGTGAATAAAAATGCTAATTAACTTTGGGGAAAATTTTACGATCAAGTTTTATGAGTTTTAAGTGATCCCAACACAAAAACAACACCCCGAGCCCCTAGGATACCCCATGGCCGGCTAAAGAACAAGAGAGGGGACAAGGAGGCAATTTTTTTGCTAGGATGTCCCAAGGTGGTACATTTATATTCTTATCACTAAATCATTTCCATTCATTTCATTTCAAAAAAATAAAACACACACATAAGTGTGTGTGTGTCTTTGTGTGTCCGAACCAAGCAAACAAAAAACACCCTTATTTTTCCAACTTTGATCAAAGATATGATGGTTTAGAGTGTTTCCGGGTTGATTCTAGTGTTCGCGTATTGACAAAAACTACGTTTAGGTAGTCGGTTCGTGTTCATCTCGCTTTTGAAACCCTCTTTTCTTGTAAGTTTCTAAATTTAAATTCCGTTTGTCCTTTTGGGTTTATATTGATGCATAGATGTTAGTTGTAAAAGTTGGTCGTCGTAAAAATCGATTTTTGGAAACGAAACGGATAAAAGGATGTGTTTGGTTTGCGTCGAACATAAAAAAAAAAGGGTTTTGTAGTTTTGATGTTGTGGTCGTGATGGTTGAAAAACATATATTGCTAGATAGCTTATTTTATATAGTAGCTTGTATAGCTTATTTTGTGGGCTTTTCGTGGCTTATTTTGAGCTTATATGCTCTCGGCTTATTTTGGACTCACAAGAGAGGTGATTTTGATTATTTACGTGGTATGGCCTATACTCGTGGACTATTTTTATGGCTTACAGTGCTAACCGAATTTATATTTTAGCTTATTAGCTTATTTTTAAGCTTATGGACTAGTTTTTTTTAGCTTTTGGACTCACGACCCATTAAGCACAAATAAGCTGTGGCTTATTTGATGGCTTATTGTGGTCCGGGTTATTTTCTACTTATTAGTATGAACTTATGTATATAAATGGGTCTTGGTTTTGGGCTTGGATCGTATTTTGGGCGTATAAATACCTTAATGGACCCTTATTGGGCCTTATAGCCCAATAAGCATTATTTAGTCATTTTTAATAGTTTGTCGGACTTTTGGAAAGTGAAATGAGTTTATGAAATATTATTGAACGTTGTTTTGGGGAAAAAACACATTGATAAACGTTGCGGATTGAGATTTTGGAATTTTGTCGGAAAGTGTCGAAATTGTGAAAAGTGTTTTGAATTAAGGTTTGAAACCTTGGAAAACGTTATATAAACGTATGTGGGTCATGTCAAAATTTCGTAAAAATTTATACTTACAAATTTTACTTAAGAACATGATTTTTGATTTTAAATAATAAAATATTATTATTTTATTATTTTATTAATTTAATAAATTTACTAAAAGACGAAAAATATAATTTTTCTCGAAACTTCTCTAATATGTTTATTATGAGTAAACGTTTCATTTTCAACCATGTTATGATTATTTTCACGATAACTAAGGTTACCGAATGGACTTATCGGGATATATATATTTATAATTATTTATTATAAATATTTACTTATATTACTTATCTATTTTCTTTAAATAGTATAAGTATGTATCATTGAAATATCAGATTGATAAGATATTTTAGGATGAGACGTCAACCATCACACCACTAAATTGTTATGGGTAATTGTACAACGCGTCTAATCTCTATGCATCAAACGTGAAGACTGTTTTGGAAATGAATGATTAAAATGGGACATTA
The DNA here is from genome assembly GCA_026074375.1 of Tanacetum coccineum. Classification (NCBI taxonomy): domain Eukaryota; kingdom Viridiplantae; phylum Streptophyta; class Magnoliopsida; order Asterales; family Asteraceae; genus Tanacetum; species Tanacetum coccineum. The sequence continues at coordinate 12,915 of BQNB010085046.1, forward strand.
ACTGGATGATCTGGTCCGAATCAACACGTATAAAATATATAATATATAAATACGTACTAATAAGGATAGGCCAATAATAGTATAGTGAGTATTTTCCGTCGGGTTCTAGAAAATCGCTTTTAACCAAAGCAATTATCAAAAACCTCCCGGGTCGTTTCCTCGGCGAGAAGTGAATGGAAATTCAAGAGAATGTTGGGAATCGAGCTTGATTATCACTTAAGTTTTTGGGATTGGTTTTCTAAATTTACTAAAAGAGAAAGCATATAAAAGGGAAACTAAACTTTTGAATTTAAAATATATTTAAACTAATATTAATTTTAAGATTAAAAATTACGAGATTATACTAAAATTGATCTAAGAGATATAAATGAAGAAAATGCTTGCTAAGTGACGTAAATTGTTCATTAAGTGCGGGTTTAATGTTTAACAAATTAAAATCCTTCGAAAACAAGTTTAAAGAAATTTAAATGACAAGTAAAGTAAAGTAAAGTAAAGTAAAGTAATTTAAAATGACAAGTAAAGTAAATTGCATTAAAAATAAATGACGGTATTTAAATTTGAAAATTCTAATGACTATTAATTTTTTAAACCTTTTTAAACCCGCACCTAAATTCCAAATCACTAATCACTTAGCAAACACTAAGAAACTACTCACTAATCATAACAAATAAACTAGCAACAATCATGAGATCAAACATAAACATTTTAAGCTAATAATTCTAAACTACTAGTATTAAAAAGGGAAAAAGGGTAACCGAATGAAGAACCGCAATGATATAAAACCACCCGATCTTACAAACTTAATAAACAAATAAGTTTATCATTTTAAAGCTTTTACTTTACTAATTAGCAAATAAAGGTGTCAACTTTATCTACTAATTATTTTCATAAAAACTATAAAGATCAAAACTTTATCTATTTATTAACCTTATAAGACCCTTAAGCTCCGGCCTTAGATGTAGAAGGATGGAATAAGAAATAAGACATGAAAAGTTAGAACAAAAATAAGCTAATAAAAAGATAAAAAACTTTAGATCTAAATCCACCCGAAACTAAGGTGTTCAATCTAGTGAACGCGGATCGGGTAAATTTAAGGATTAGATCTAAAAACAATAAGCTTAGAAAAATAAGCACTCGAAAATAAGCTAAAATAAGCTCACTCGAAAAGCTCTAAATCAAAAACAATATAAAATAAGCTAGTCTAAATAAGCTATTGAAGAAGCTTATTAGAATATAAGCTTAAGAGATCGGATCCAAAAATAAGCTATAAGCATGAGCTTATTTAGAAATAAGCAAAAGAAAATAAGTAGAAAATAAGCATAAGAAATAAGCAAATAAAAACATTAATAAAACCAACCTTAAATAAAAAGTATCTTCATTAATAAGCTCCAAAAGTTACAATAAGCTAGATCCAATAAGCTTTAATAAGCTTTTACAATAAGCCCAAAATAAACTAATTATTCTACTCCTAACACTACAACTAAAAATAAACTAAAAAAAATACACACACTAAATTCTACACAAATCTACTCCCTTCTAACACCAGCTGCGTGTTGCTTTTATAGCCCAAAGTGGGTGAGGGCATTTTCGTCTTTTCAAGTACTCAACCAATGATATTGCTGGATCTAAGGGTAATTTGGTCATTTTGCACTCCACCAACCGCCTCATTATTGCACACGCCTGACGCTACAGTACCTCGTACTGACACACGCCAGTGCCACGTGTCACCTTCTTATTGGTCCAGCCGCCACCTGCTACAGTACCTCGTACTGACGTGTCTGCCACCTAGTACTGCTACAGTACCTCGTACTGACGCTACAGTACCTCGTACCTGCCACCTGCACAGTCTGACACCAATCATTAGAAGCGCCACGTGTCACCACCTGAGTGGTGCCACGTGGCAATTTCACTGTTCACCCCCGCCGTTGGTCAACCGCCGGTCAACCGCCGTCGGACCACCGGTCAACGGCGGTCAACGACGGTGGTCAACGGTGGTCAACACCGCCGGACCACCGCCGGACCACCGGTCAACGGTGGCGGACCACCGTTGACCACCGCCGGACCACCGGTCAACGGTGGTCGACGGTGAGTCAACCGCCGGGTCGGACCGGGTATTGGGCCGGATCGGGTCGGGTCTGGGCCGGGTCGAGTCGGGAGTTGGGCCGGGTCTGGTCGGGTCGTGGGCCGGGTCTGGATCGGGTCATGGGCCGGGTCCGGGTCGTGAGGGGATAAACCCTCAAGCACTACACATGCATGATTCGAACCTTGGACCTCTCGGTCAAGGTTTTAATCAACCACAAGTTCCAGCTGCGCTAGAGCAGACTTACATAAATGTAATGCAAAATTAAATATTAAACCCTTATTTGGCTTGGTCTAGTCCATTTTAACTAATAGGTTCAAACAGGGACGAAAAAGGTTCAAAATAAAAAGGTTAAAATATGAAAGGCCGGTACCGTTGGACTCGTTTTTTCGTGCTCTTTCCAATGGTGTGATCGAGGAATTTTCACGACTTCGTTTGGACCTCGATAAATGTGAAAACGTCGTCGAAAGTCACCCGAAAATTACCGTTTTTGCTTCGTTTTCAATCCTTTTTACCTGTAAGACATAAAAACACAATACAAACATATTTGCAACATAATTATCTATATTTTAGTGTTTTTAGTCCTTTTATAGTGTTTTTTGTCCTTTTATAGTGTTTTACGGGGTACAAAATATGTATATTTTAGCCAATATCAGTGTGTTACAGAGTGGTACCAGAGCACGAGTTGTAGTGAACTAAGTCATTTTAAAAAACTTAGACTACAACCATTTTTGGAAATTTTCACGAGTCTTTCACCGTTGTCCGATATCCACACGCGCATCGTTCCCGATCCCCTATGTGCCTTATGTGGTATATTTGATTGCATATTATGTGTGTAACAAGTGGGATACACTTGGTATAAGTAATGATTATATAAGTACAATTATATATGGCATCCGTTCTATAATGTATGGTTACATATATAACTCGGTATTCGTATCTCGCGAAAAATTTAATTTCTTTATGCATTTAATGCAATATCATGAAACCATCCTAGTATGTGATGAGTATAATTTTACATATGATTAAAAAAATGTGTATGATGGTTACTAATATAAGTATTTCTTTCTTTTTAGTATCATAGGCGAACCTTTGTCACCGGACTGTGTGTTTGATTTTCCTGTGGATGAGCCAGAGCCGCATCCAGCTTACGATTTCTTCGCGCCCGGACCGCTACTAGGATATGCTGGTAACCCGAACAACAATAACGGGTGGATTAAGGCAGACGTGCCCTTACTTGGAGAGCTTGGAGTTGTAGCGGATGAGCCGATGATTGGCCTAATAGTGGATGAGATTCTTGAGCGGATAGTTGAGGCGGAGGAGCAGGTGATCGCTCCAGTGGTTGATATGGATGAGGACATTGCCATGCTGTTTGGCGATATTGATTTTGAGGATGATGACTCCAAGGGATTTGATAAGGAGGAGGTTTGGGAGGTGAACGAGGAGTGGATGATGGCTTCCGTCACACCACCTCAGATGACAGCGGTGCCCTCACCGAGCATCTACGAGGTAGGAGGTCCATCCACTGCTGCTGTTGAGGGATAGTCTTTTCCCCTCCCAACACCTGGACTTCCTATACCTCTATCAGTGATCGAGGACTTGAGTACCCGCTTGGGTAACCTAGAGAACGGACATGGAAAACTTGTGAAGAAAGTGATCCATGTGAGTGATGCTGAGGTAACAGCTGGTATTTACATTGGGGAGATCGGCCTGAAGGTTTTTGCTGTTGAGCGACAGGTGCAGGTGATGGCATCCTAGATGGTTCATGTCGCGGACAAATTTGAGCAGATTAGCACTCAGGTGGAACAGGGTCAGCAGACTGCGACCCAGAGAGATGAGGTGATTGATGGATTGACTCAGCAGGTGCAGGCTTTGCAGGGAGCAGTGCAGCAGAGGGATTCGCAGATTTAGCAGCTGTAGACTACAGTTTCTGAGATGAGCAGCCGAGAGAGCACGCTGATGCAGTGCATTTTGGGGATAGATAGGCGACTTGCTAACTTGGAGAGAAGACCCCCAGACCTCAGTAGTCCTATTAGTAGTTTATTTTGATTTTTGGATTAGATTATGAACATTTGCATAGCCACTAAACTGCTAGTGCCAGTTAGTGAGGTCATGTTGTCGGGTGTATTTTGTTTTTGTAAACACCGTAGCCATTCGGATATGTTAGGAATCCTATGTTAGAAATTTAGAATCATCATGATGGGATGTATCGGTCTTAGAACCGAAGATTGTAACTCCTGGGGGATTTTTGGTTGTACGTGTACTACCCCCAACATTGTTATTATTATTATTATGATTATTATTATTATTATTATTATTATTATGGTTATGAGATTATGATTATCCTTGATTATGAGTTTTGTGTGATTGTAGATGTTGATGTTTTGAGTGGCCCTGTTACTAGACTGACTTAACTACGAGTGTGGAATGATTCTGGTTGGTGGATCTTTCGCACGCGTATGATACTTGCTTGCATTGTCCATGAATGGGTATTATTTTTGGTACTTCTTGTGACCGTTGACCAAACTATATTAAACAATGCTTCATAGATTGATGATTTTAAAATTGTGAATTGCGATAACGAATTTGTCTGATGAACAAATGTTGTTGCGTGAATTGTACTAATTTTGTTGTATAAACTGTTTGTATAAACAATGGAAGAGTGTGTTTTCAAATTTCATAAACTTACCCTATGGTGTCAGATAAACTTAAAAAAATTTAATATATAAAAATATGAATAATTTCGTTTTTAAAATAATAAGAATGGAAGATGGAATGATGCTATCTTCTTTTCTTTCTTTTGAAATAATTAAATTTTTACTCTTTAAATTTTTTTTAGGAAATAACTTACGCATGTAGCGTATGGAAAAGAAAGGTTTTGACGAGGATGGACATGATGTCGTTTGGTCCTCAATTATGCATAACTTGATCAACTATGAATAATTTAAGAAGAAAACGCTATGTGGGTAAAATCGTTCACCCTTAGAATGATTGATAATTAGGTTTATTTGTTGGGGCAAGCTTTCGGAAGGAGAAAATATTTTTACCCCAGCCACGGATTCTTATGCAAGTAACCCTACTCCTATTGACTGCATGGAGAGAGTCTCATGCGAGTCGTTATGACCGAGTCATCCCGAAGGGAAAATACCAACGGTATTGTTCGGAACGAGTGTGTCTAGAAAGGAGTGAAGTCTAGCTCATGGTAATGTAGATCGGCGGTTGTTATGGAGACCTGTGTGGAGACCAAGTATGGTCGGGGTGCTAGTGAGTAATTATAGGATTGAGTCATCGAGGGTGCGAACCGGATACTTGTTGTAGCAAGGCTTGGTACGAGGTCAGATAAAACATCTGCATGCTGCGTAACGGCAAAAATTTCCAAGGACTAGTAACGGTATAGAGTGCCATCGTGCATGGATACGTAGACATACCTGAAAGTCATGGGAAAGATGGTAAGGTGGTTAGATGATGAGATACTAAGAAACCGGATACCGACACTGAGAATGGATCTTCTTGAAGATGTAAAGATTCCTAAGGTGGGTGGAAGCTAATATGGTTAGTGCCGAGGTTGAAAGTGAGAAATGGAGAAAACTTCTCCTACATTAGATGCATGTTGCCTTTGATGTATCAACTGATGGCCGTGAAGAAGACTTCTTTCCCCGAAATGGAAAGTAGTGGTAGTATAGTTATAAATATACCTGAAATCGTTGAGGATTAGAATAAGGCACTAAGCGACTCCTGACTTAAGGTTAGGTATAGTGGTCCTTACTCCTTGACGTAATGACTTAGTGTACGTATGAAAGAGCGAAAAGATTAGAGACTCTAGCCGAAAGGGCGACATCCGTTCACATCCTAGAGGAGCAATCAAAGTAGCTAATGCCTTAAGCCGAACGGTATCGAAGTAGGAATGTGCGTAGTTATCTCGACTTGAAAAGTTGACTCATCTAGGATTCGATACGATGTGTTAGGACCGAGTCGACTATGCTAGTCGCGGTGCGGAGACATTGAAATTTTTATTTTTATTTTTATTTTTCGTCGGACGAGCAACGAGCCCATGATGCTCAATTGTTTTCTTGATTGTTTTCGATTTGTCTTTTGACAATGTTTGTTTTTAGCGGAATTATTACCGCCGAATTATATGAAAAATGTGCTTTATGTGTCTTATGTGCAATGTGCTTTTAAATGGTAGTGAGCGCTTAGGTCGCTTTTGTGTTGTCAATACGGCTTAGGACGTGAGTGGATGAGTACACTTACCCGAATGTAGATGAAGGTTGGTTTGAGAGGTACTCAAGCCTAATAGTCCAATGTCAATTGTGGCTTGTTAACCCACAAGCATGACTATGGTTGGCTAAAACCTAGCCGTGATTTAGTCGAGATCATTTCCAAGAAGCTTGGCCATCCGGCAAGCTCGGAATAATGAGCAATCTAATCGGTTGGGTATGAACCCACGTGATGAGCATAGCCATTGTTGAGGCATCCTGATAAGTAAGCACAGTTATTTTGCTAAAACTTATAGAAAGCAGGCATGATTATTGCTAAGCGTGATGATAAGTTAGGTAGAAATATAAAGTCATTTTAAAATGACGAATAGACAAATATGTGCGTATATAATTATGTGGTTATGTGTAAGGGTGCTATAATGCGTTGGATGGGGTCATATGTACTCTGGACTATTTTTCGCAACTGGTGGTGCATTATGTAATGAGACCGGGAGGGCGATGTTTGTTTTGGGTTTTGGATATTGATGAGTGTTTTGGTTTTGGATGATGACGTGTATATATATATATATATATATATATATATATATATATATATATTGGTTTTGATTATTGACGTATATTTTGGTTTTGGTTAGCGACGTATGTTTTAGTTTTGTGTAAGGGTATGTGTTTCGTTTTGTTGGAGTAAGTCACCAAACTAAGATTTGGATTGATCTTTCGTTTAAAGTCTTTTGTTTAAAAACAACGCGATTTATGTTTTCCTGAATATGTTTAGTAACATACTTTGTCTCTTATAATAAGAGCAGTTATAATTATATTTTTAAATTTTGTTTATATGAATTATCATTAGTTTTGTTGACTTTCCATCTGGAATAGTCAAGATGAGTATTAGAACATGTGATCTTTGTGTTCGAGCACGTGAGACCGGCCAATAGTAAGGAAACCATAAGAGAAACTAAGGCAAGTAAGAAAGGACGAGCACCCGGACCGCGCTCCATTAAGGTGGGTGGAATGTAACAACCCGAGTTTCACGACGCGTATGACGATCGAGAATTCAACGTCATAATTATTATTTTATAAATTCGTGTGAACGAACGCTGACATTTAAATTTTATTTGCCGTAAATAATTATTTTCGTATTTTATTACGAATGGAAATTTGAAATTTTTATTTTTTGGACGTTTCGCGAGTCAACGTTTGACCGCGCGTTCGTTAATCATTTTAAGCATCGTAAAAATCTACGACGCGTTTCGTTATTATTTTTACAGTCATAAATTATTATTTTGCGAACCTTGTCATCTGTGTTCCTTGACCTTGGCCAAACTCGCGTTTTACATTTACTTTTTCTTAATTTGTGTACAAGTTACATTTGTGAATTAACAAAAGAAATACAAGTAATAAAAGTTTACAAAAAAAATTATACATGCATGCTTCTAGCTCAAAGCCTCCGGCTATTTTTACCCACACACACAAACCAAACTTTTTTTTAGTTCCCATGCAATATAATGATTATGTCTTACTTCCAAGATATAAACTAGTTCACTTCACAAGTAATTTTTCATAGTTCAAAATCTTGTTTTTCTTCTTATTTGGCTCTCCCCTAACCGGCCACTATTACACACATATATACAAATTGTTTTTCCAAGTTTTGATCATTAAAATCTACTTAAACATCACCCAAATATAGTTTGGTTCAATCAAGAATCAAGTTTTAGCTTGTTTTCCTCTTCCCCTTTCTTTTTTTGAGTTCGAACGAGCCCCAAACAAACACC
>BQNB010085047.1:0-11469 GCA_026074375.1 Tanacetum coccineum
GGTTTACTTTTTCAGTATCGTGTTTAGTAGTTTTTTTTATGGTCTTACGCGTTGTTGCGTCGCGTTAAAAAAAAAAAAAAAATTGCGAAATTTTTTTTTTGGTCTCATGGTGTAAAATGACACTGTTTAAGTCAATTCGAAAATGTTACCGCGGGTATTTTTTTATCTGAATGCGTCGGTACTTTTATAACATTTTTTTCCTCCCTATTTTGTGCCGATAAATTTAAAAAAAAAAAACTAATTGGGCCTGGCCAAATTTTTGGGCTAAATTTTTTAGGTTTTTTTTTTTCAGCACTGTAGCAGTGCTACAGTGCTTAAAATGAATAATTTTTTTGGCCCAGCACTGTAGCATAATTTTTCGTGCGTTGTTGCATGTCATTAATTCTTTTTTTTTTCCTTTAATTTTGTGCGAGTTTATTTTGTCGGTCTCATATTTAATAGTGCGGGTTTACTTTTTCAGTATCGTGTTTAGTAGTTTTTTTTATGGTCTTACGCGTTGTTGCGTCGCGTTAAAATTTTATTTTTTTTATTTTTTATTTTTTTGCGAAATTTTTTTTTTGGTCTCATGGTGTAAAATGACACTGTTTAAGTCAATTCGGAAATGTTACCGCGGGTATTTTTTTTATCTAAATGCGTCGGTACTTTTATAACATTTTTTTCCTACCTATTTTGTGCCGATAAATTAAAAAAAAAAAAAAAAAACTAATTGGGCCGGGCCAAATTTTTTGGCTAAATTTTTTGGGCTTTTTTTTTGGCCCAGCACTGTAGCAGTGCTACAGTTCTTAAAATGAATAGGGCACATAGGTAAAAAAACAATGTCGTTTTAAACCTAAAATGTTAAAATTTTATTTTTTTTTATTTTTTATTTTTTTTGCGAATTTTTTTTTTTGGTCTCATGGTGTAAAATGACACTGTTTAAGTCAATTCGGAAATGTTACCGCGGATATTTTTTTATCTGAATGTGTCGGTACTTTTATAACATTTTTTCCTTCCTATTTTGTGCCGATAAATTAAAAAAAAAAAACTAATTGGGCCGGACTAAATTTTTTGGGCTTTCTTTTGGCCCAGCACTGTAGCAGTGCTACAGTGCTTAAAATGAATAGTGCACATAGGTAAAAAACGATGTCGTTTTAAACCTAAAATGTGTAATAGTATAATTTGATAGGAGACCACTAAGGTTGGTTTTGAGTGGGTATGAGTACTTTTTTTGCCGTCTTTTTTATTTCTCTCTATGTACATGGAACCATATTTATATTTATTATTATTTTATTATACAAATATGATTTTTTTATTTAAAATATATTATAAAATATATTTTAACAAATATAAATTCTCTCTCCTAAACCCACTTCAAATCCAAATCATACCAAAATCAAATCTTAATCCAACCTCACTTATAAAACAAACGTTATACTATTACCAGGGCCGTCCCTAAATTTATGAAAATTTTAAAGGCCCTGAGCGAAATTACACAATGAGGCCCTGCGATAAGAAACGTTATATATAAAGTGTCATCGTTTTTAAGAAATAATGCATATAATTGTTAACGGGATAAATTTTGATGCCCTTAAATTTTTTTGGGCCCTGTGCGGTCGCCCACCTTGCACACCCTCAAGGCCGGCCCCGACTATTACCAAATTCTGAACACCTCATCACCCCAAGAAAATTGCTCCTTTGAAGTAGGCCCATTCATAGTTCAGACTAGGGAAAAAAAAGAGTAAGGCCCAAGTATAAGAATTAACCCGACCCGATACCATAAACCTGCAAACACAAAACAAATGAAGTTGCCCTAAATTTAAACAACACCACCTTCATTTCTCACCATTACTTATGCATCATATTCACTTCATTATCAGGTACTTATCTCACTAACATTCTATATCCACTTGAATTATAATTCATTTCATCATTATGTATGTATTAATACAAAATTAATTAGCTTCTGCCACGTCAGCAGTGTTTGTTACAATTTAGTTAGGTTAGCGTTTTGTGATGTATTTATCTATTTTATAACTTGTTTACAGGTTTATATAAATAGTTTTAGTTACTAGCATGGCGTTGTCCTCGTGTTCAAGGAGGCTGTTATGTTTTGCGACTTCGAGTTGTAAAGCTCGTTGTGTTAATTATCAGACGCGATCTTTCCACATTCTTTCTAACGGTGAGAAATACTCGTACATAGTTAGTGTGGATCACTTTATTATTATTATTATTATTATTTAGCAAATAAGGTAATTATTTAGTTTTGAATTTTGTGATAGCGTTGCGTGATCATGATGTTTGTGATGCGGATTATTCGCTCTTTAGTAAGGTAAATGTCTCTTTCGGCTGTATTTCTGATTGATTGATATAGTACTGTATATGTTAAGCTTTAATTGGATTGCATAACGTAGTTGGTGAGATTTTACTTAATGTGACTGTGTCGGTGTGTCCCATGCTTCCAATAAGTTGTTTTATTTTTTTGGATTGGGTACATGTAGAGTTTGTTACCGAGGAACTAGGGTCACTGAAACATGGAAGTAGTGTATTTCAAATCCTTAACCTTGTTGCCGAGGAAGTAGTGTATTTCAGGATTTCTACTCCTTACTAAATCCTCAAGTGGGATGTATTCTTTGTGCAATATTTGTTTTATTTTTTTGGATTGGGTACATGTAGAATTAAATGATAAACAATCTCATTTCTTAAAAGTGAGCATGATAAAGATTGAACTTGAAAATGTGTTCTTAGTTAGCAAACTATGAGATTGTTTATGTTGTAAGTGATTAGTTTTTACAGTTGCATAATACACCCTTCTACAGACACACGCAAACAATTGCACACACCTATTGGATTCTGATACTTAGATATTGTTAACAGTCTATACGGCCCATGGCCTTCTTTGTATTTGTATGTAACTAGGTTAGGCCCATTATGCATACTATATATGTATCCTATTGTATTCATCTCAATCAATAAAAACGAATACACATTTACAGTTTTCTTCCGGAAGAAGGGGCTGGAGCTCAGATCCTTATAATGCTCCTACAAAAAACTATTCAGAAACAAAAGAAAAGATTGAACCTTAGTCAATTTCAATCATGAGCAGCGAAAATTTATAGGCAACAGAAAAGAAACAAATATGCATACGACTACCTTGATTTTGGTACCTTTTCCTCAAAAGCCATGATTTATATTGAAATAGAATCACCTAATTCTACATGACAATCTGTGAGTCAAAGAGCTCATGGTTTAGCACCCATATATATATTGGAATGATCATCATTTTTTAATTTTTAAGTTTTTATAAAACCTAATAAGATTCTTTTCTGGTTTATCAGAATGTAAACATAATATGCATGATAAGGTAAAATGATTGAATGTCACTTTAATTGTGCAAAAGAAATCAAACAATGCTAAACTTCTTGTAAATCTTCACCATTCCTAGTGGGTAAAAAAAGAACTTAGTTCCATTAGTTCTCTCCAACAAATATAAACAAAAGTCCAAAAAGATGATACTATGTGCTAGTTTTGTATTCAGATTATTCATTTGGCACATATAACTAACAACAATTACAAATTAGTAATTCTTGACCCATGTAGTTTATGAAGTTCTCTTGTATTACCAAAAGCAAATTAGTCTTGTCAAGAGATTGATAATTCTTTATAAATTCTAACACACAATTTTGTTATTCAAGGTTAGCTTGCTTACTGGTTATACCAGTTTATATAATTGATATAATGTCTACAGGTACCTATTTGACTTAAAGTCAAATTTTCTACATATATTTCAAACCCACACATACAATAAGCAAAATAAGAGGGTGTTTGGAATTGCTTATTTTTCAGCTTAGCGTCTTATTACCTTCACCTCAGTTGACATATTTTCTGCATCCATACATAAAAATGAAACCATATTCATAAAGTTAAAATGATAAACATAAAATCTTTATAAAAAAAATCTACCGTGGTAACCATTGCGAAAGCGCAAGGAATCTCCCAACACCCGAAAGCTAAACTATGAAAAAAACATATGCAACACAAAGTTAGCATTTAACTACAAGAATCTCCAATTACCTATATATAATTACTAAATAAAATCCAGCAAAAAATTAATAAGTGAGAAATTAATAATTACCTAAATAAAGTTCAGGAAAATTGCATTCGAAACTTAAACCTGTAAAAATCAATACGAAACGTAAACCTGTAAAAATCAAGTAAATGCAAAATAAACTAAAAAAATACCTAAAAATGAAGATGAATCTTACAAAATTGATTTTTAGCCTTGTTCAATCCACGTAGCTAATTGCGTGGAATGGGGATTTGGTAGGAGACGGTGGAATTTTGGGAGGTGGGAGGAGAAGGTGGTTCGAGATTATTATCGATGAAAGTTCTGGTTGTTGAAGAACAAATTAGCAAATAACTAAGCCGACCCTTTTGATTATTGATTATCTGATGATGATGATGATGATTAGAGGATGAGTTAGATGCCATCGAATGGGGGTGGTTGACCGGTAGTTTCCATCCAATAGGGGTGGTGTCTGGAATATGGTAGAATAAGGTTGTGTAGGTGTTTTGTGGTTTAATAAAAAAAAAGGAATATGGGCTGGACTGAATCAAAGAGGCTAAAGTAAGCCCACTTACAAAACGACAATGGAGTTGGCCGTTTTGCAAATGATCTTTAGTATATAACATAATTGTGAAATTGATTTTAACTGTATGGATAAATTTTGGTGTACAAAATTTAGATCGTTTCGTGACTCCTAAATATTTTGAGTGTTTCATAAAATTTGGTTTTGCGATCTTTGTTCTTGATTTTTTTTTATGAAAATATACGTTAGAAAGAAAATTCAAAAGGAAAGAAAATGAAGGTATTTTGGTCATTTACTAATGTGATCCATCATTAACTAAAAAAGGATGGACTGTGTTACAAACTCGTGTATCAAGTGGCGCATGGTGTAATTAGAGTTTCAGAGTGATGAGAAGAGAAAAAATTTAGAAATTACATGGACGATATTTGTAATTTAACGTATTACAGTATTGATTATCATTATTACGGAGTATCTTTTATAACAAACGAGGTTTGTAAACCCGCGCTCCGCTGCAGAGCGGGGGAAAAAAACGAAAAAAAGTGTTTTCTTTAAATGTGGGTAGTTTTCGTAATTTGACGCATACTGCGAGAGGGTATTTCGTAAAAGAAATAAAAATTATAAAACTTTTTTTTTTAAAGGTCGGGCCGGGTCAACCCGCCGGAACCCGCCGGGTCACAGCCGGGTCAACCCGCCGGGTCACAGTCGGGTCAACCGGCCATTAATGTTGGCATTAAATGGGCATTAAATGGGGCACACACCCCAATTCCTTGTCTTTAGTAAAGTTATAATTATAATTTCAAGAGTATGGCTATAAGTATTTTTGTTTAACATTTCTAAAATTTATGCAAATTTTTAGTTTGTTATCATACATACATGAGCCTCATGTCGTATAACCAAAATGACAATATTCAGAACGCGAAGCCAATTGGAAATGTACTTAAAATTTCCGGAGAAGGAGAAAATACGAGGAGTCATTACAATGCGCTCGACTTCTGTGGCCATACATACAAGATAGTGAGTCTCTTAATTACGTGTACTGTTGTTATAACTGATTTCTTGTAAAAACGTTGATAACCAACAACGCAGTATTCTTTATAACCCATTTTATTTCATGAATTTAGTTCATATTTTCTTCTAAGAGTATTTAAACATGTAGAAAGATACTGTGCTTTTGGCAAATGATTTTCAAGGACAAATGAATAAGCCATGGGCAGCTATAATTAAGGTATGTCATTGCAACTAATATTAAACGTGTGTATTTAATTGCTGATCATAATTTTCATCATGTATATACAGGATATTACTGGGACAAAAAATCAGAATATAACGGTACATGTACAATGGTTTTATCGTCCAAGCGAAATATTTATAGGTAAAGATATGGAATCATTTGATACAAGGGAATTGTTTTATAGTTTTCACAGGGACGAGGTTCACGCTCAAGCGATTATGCACAAATGTATAATCCACTTCATCACTAAAAAAAGATACATCCCGCTTCGTAAAAAATATCCTGGTTTTATAGTCCAAAAAGTGTATAATCCGAACACTAAGAGGCTTATCAAGCTAACCAACCAAAACTTTTTACCTGCTATGAAAAGCGAAATCAACGAGCTTGTTAAGAAAACAACTTCTCATTTAGGAATCGTTCCGGCTATTAAGAGTGGAAATGACGCTGATGAAATGAAAGTGGACTAGAGATGTCACATTTTGTATTTCGTTGGGTATTTTAGTTTCACAAAGTACTCATTACAGCTTACAAGTATTGTAACATCAACTTGGTTTCTTAAAAGTTATATTAAAAGCAAGGTTGTTCTCAGACTTATATAGAACATACGCGAGAATAAAAAATAAGTCTTGGTAAAGGCTAAACGAAAGTTCTCGAGTTAATTACAAGTTTCGTTCATGTTGTTCAACTACAAAGATATAGATAGGGATGGCACCCGTAGGTAATGAGTATGGGTTCATCAAACCCATCACCCGAACCCGTGATTTTTTTCTCACCCGCCACCCACCCATCACCTACCAATGGGTATAACTTTTTACCCATACCTTATGCCCGTGGGTACCCATCGCCCGTGGGTAAACCCGTGGGTTTGTGAAATGGAACAAAATCATAAAACCATATGAAACTAGGTAATAAGACATCATATCAATTTTCTAAATACCAAGTTCACAAAATACATAATGACATGTCTAAAACTAGAAAAATTAATCATCATTACACCAAACCACATACGTATACCGAGATATATCATGTATATATCTTTGAAAGTTTGATCTTTCATATTCATCGTTTAATCTTGTAACTCAAAATAACTATTAGTTTACTGTGTAGTCTAGATATCTGGTAGTTATTAAATATATACGAACAACCTCACAAATATTTTAGTATAATAAATTTTATTTTAACACAAATGGGTTTAGGGGTACACCCGTAGATATTTAGGCGGGTACGCTCATGGGTATCTTAAATGGGTACACCCATGATGGGTATGCATTACCCGCCACCCACCCGCCACTTACTGATGGGTATAAATTCTCACCCACAACCCACCCGCGGGTGAAAAATAAAAGGATTACCCACCCATTTACGTGCGGGTACCCATGGGTTATGGGTTTTTTCTTGCCTGTTGTCATCCCTAGATATAGATTTATATAACGTTAATTATTTAATTTAGATAAATTTGTAGTCATGCAATCAAGCATGATAACCATGTCTTCTATAATTTAATAGTTTTAATGCTAATGTATGCACGGAGTTCGGACAATAACTACAACTAACATAATTGTTGATGTATGCTAAGACTAATTATGTGCAGAAACTCAATAACACGTGCTTCAACTTGATATTTATAACGTGTACGTTTATGGAGTTTTCTTAGTATTTAGTATTACAGTGTTTATGTATGTTATAATTAATCTCGCGCGTACACTGAATAACCTATGTTTAAGCTTGATATTTATAACGTCTATGTTTACAAAGGATTTAGTACTTAGTATTACGATCAATTTAATAATAACAATAATTATAATAATAATAACAAGGGTAAACACCATTTATGAACAACGTACTTTATTCTGTGTCTCATTATGCATACTCTACCTGCGAAAATGTCATTATGCACTATCAAAACTGGTAGCAGCAGGTTTTTTCCAAGAGTGACTGGTCAACCAGGTAACCTTGATTTTTCAATAAATCCACATCAACTAATTTATTCCACCTCATTTCCACTTTATTTTTTCCTGCCATTTTCTTTTTTCAACCAGCCTACTAGCCATTTTGTTACATCTTCCTAATCCTTTTCATCCTTACCCATCTATATCCCTTAGTTATTTTTGTTACATCTCCATTTTTAGACAATTAAACAATATCCAATATGGCAACATCACACACTAATCATCTTATCTTAACCCCCCCCCCCCACACACACACACACATACACCCACCCACCCACCACCACCCTCTGATAATTGCCGCCGCACATGATTGTGTTCCACTTCTGACTCCAATGTTACCCATATTTGAGAGAGAAGGCAAAAAGCTTCCTCCAGAACAAGAATCTCAAACTTTTTACTCCAATGTTATCACTCCTGGGACTGAATTCATGGCAGTTCTGTCAGTTGCTCTCCAGTATTACGTTCACCAAAGATTAAACAACGATCCAAGATGGAAACCCATAAAGGTTATCCTTTCTGATGCTGATGTTCCTGGTGAAGTGGAGCATAAGATAATGTCTTATATTCGTCTTCAAAGGAATCTTCCTGGTTTTGATTCAAACACCCGTCATTGCTTATACGGTTTGGATGCAGATCTGATTATTGTTGGCTTTGGCTACCCATGAAGTTCACTTTTTGATACTTAGAGAGGTGGTATTTACTCCTGGACAACAAGACAAGTGTTTTATGTATTGTCAAATAGCTCATTTAGCAGGAGCTTGTAAAGGAAAAGAAAAGGGGAAAGCAGGGGATTTTAACGAAAAAGGAGATGCTGATATTGTGCCTAAAAAGCCATACCAGTTTCTCAACATTTGGACTCTCAGGGAGTACCTGGAGTATGAGATGAGAATTCCACATCTTCCTTTTAAAATCGATTTTGAGCGAATAGTTGATTTTATCTTCATGTGCTTCTTTGTTGGGAACGACTTTTTACCACATATGCCAACTTTGGAAATTCGTGAGGGTGCAATAAATTTACTTTTAGATGTATATAAAAAGGAACTTAAAACCATGAATGGATATCCGACTAATAGAAGCAAGCCAAATCATGGGAAAGTGGAGCATTTTATTCAGGCTGTGAGATCATATGAAGATAAAATTTTCCAGAAAGGGATAATTCCTTATTTACCCAACTTGAATATCAAAATTCCATATTTACCCAAAACACAAGTTTTTAATGCACAAGTACAATGCATTTTAAGCATTTGTTGGGGAAATATAGAATTATGGTGTTTAACTTGGGGAAATATGGAATTGCCACTTCCAGAAAAGAGGCCGCCTTCATTAGAGACAAGGTGAAAGGATAAAACGTGATAAAGCTCAAGCCAAATCTCAAGCAATGAGAGAAGATGATGTTGGACCACAAATGGAACCTGAATCATTAGTTCCAGTTGGCCGGTTTCAGGGATCACGTCTTGCTTCTGGGCCTGCTCGATCACCATACCAACCTAAGGGTTCCCATGGTGAATCGAGTCATTCCCGACCAAATAAAGTTGCACGTGTGTCATCTGGGTCCACCATTGGTGTTGCCATTGTTGAAGCTGAAAGCAGTCTCGAAAAAGATAATGTACTTGACAACAAAGAAGAACTGAAAATAAAACTGAAGGGGATACTGCGTGACAAATCTAATGCTTTCAATTATGACCAGCTAGACGAAGATAAGATAAAACTAGGAGTGCCAGGATGGAAAGAGAGGTATTATGAAGAGAAGTTCGAGGCAAAATCTCTTGAAGAGCTTAAAGATGACACGGAGAGACGTTGTTCTTACATTGCAACAACAATTTGATATTCAAAGATCCATCTAATAAAGAAAGCAAGTGTGTCTCTGTTCGAATAAAGATCCATCTAATTCTGATGGGGCCCACAAAACACCTCCACCACCACACCTTTATATCGTGTACTTATTTTCATCTCATAGTAACTCATTCCTTCATCTTGAGTGTGCGTCACCACCACACCTCCACCAAAACACATCCCCCGTCACAGCCACAACCACAGTCAACATCCCCAACAGCTCATATGAATGTAGGAGGTTGGTGGATTGTGGTTATAAAAGGGGAAAATACGGGTCAAAATAACCCGTCTAAAATTCTCGCCAACAAGTAAAAAAAAATTATGACGTGGAAAAACCATGTTAATAGCCAGTTTCGTGGTTCATAATGATATGTTTTTTGGTAGATTATGCATAATGAGACACAGAATATAGTACGTTGTTCATAAATGGTGTTTACCCTAATAACAACAACAACAACAAAAATAATAATAATAAATATCTTGATTTTCTAATAAAGTGATGTTGTTAAAAAATTTATAAAAATAATAACAATAATAACAACAACAATAACAATAGTTGTGTGAGTAATACCTATACACGCACGTGTTTTTTCATAAATTTCTCATAATGTATTAATATATTGTACAAAATTTTGTTGGACGAAATTTGACTTTGTTTAACACTTGAACTGCATAGTGTTGAGGTTGTGTTTTTGATTAAATTTAACTATTGATATCATGTTATAGACATTATGCGGGTTTAATAGCACGTAATGACTCTTGAATTTTATCTTTTAAGATATCCTTACCTTTAAAGAGGAATTACATGCGCCGTTACTATATGTACAATATCGTGTACTTATTTTCATCTCATAGTAACTCATTCCTTCATCTTGATATTTATATTATCGTTCATAATAATTTGTATCCGTGTTTAATTTTTAAACTCACATACGTGTGGGTTAAACTTAAAAAAGACTAACATGGATCATTATTGAGCGCATATAGTAAAAATACCTTTTTTGATATCCGCACTTAATCTCAAAAAAAGAAATAACATGAGCCGTTCGTATATGTACAATCTCGTGTATGTGTTTACATGTCATTGTAACTCATGTTTTCATTCTAATATTTATAACCTCGTGACGCATACATTTAATCTATAATAATTATCCGAACCTATAAAATAGAAGATTTTTAAATGGTAGCGTTAAATGTGACATGGCATGTTAAGGTAGAAATAATTCATATAATGTGGACATAATATGAAAAATAATTTTATTTACCCTTTTAAAGTAGTTGCTAAGTTTATTTCGCACCCTTTAACTATTAAACTTTCAATGATATTTATATTTAAAATATAATAACAATCGACCTAAACATATACAAAATACATATTAGTTCGTATGTTTTATATACAAAAGTATTCAGTATGTTCGTCTTTTCGTTACGATTAATGCAAATAAAAATATAACTTTTTCATACTTAAACTTTTCATTATTTATGTAAGACCATGTAAAAGAGTTAATAATTTCTTAAAAATAACTTTCATTTTGCACATTTACTTAACATGAATATTCATAATGTAATTTACTACATAACGAGGTATTCAGACATGTGCGATGCACACGGGTTGTATCTAATTGCTCATTGTGCACCGTCTTGTTCATTTGACCCTTGCAATTAAGGAACATAATTAATTATTTAGCATAATTATTAATGTTGAATTAATTATTTTATATATCAAAAGTTATAACGAAAAAAACTAACGGGTGAAAGAAGTGCTACTAAAATTATCACTACTAGAAAAACCGCCAATAGCAATGACTATTTAACAACGATAAAGAAATGGTTGCTAAATTATCTATTTAGCATCTAATTTTAGCAAGGAAATTGCTAACAAGGTTGCAAT
>BQNB010085047.1:13650-28578 GCA_026074375.1 Tanacetum coccineum
CCAAATGTAACATAACCTCCATCAAATTACTTGAAATATGAGAGATAAGCTATGTTCCTAGTCATGTGCCTTGAGCATCCACTGTCAACAAATCTTGTATCATCTTGTTGTGGCTTGCCCTGCACATAAAAAATAAGGAAATTAGATTCCTTTGGGGACCCAAGCCATCACTGACTTGGATCTTCCTTGTGCATCAATGTAATTATGTTTCTTCAAGGTGATCGATGCACTATTAGGTTTGGTAGGTCTCCAAACCCAACATGCTGAGGCCTTTACAGCATTTTCCTAATTAACCCTAACAGCATTAACAAATGCAGAATTTGGCCTAACAGTTTTAACTGCTTTTGGCCTACCAGTATTAACTGCTTGTGGCCTAGCAGTATTAACTGCTTGTGCCTTGGCAGTATTAACTTTATGTGTAAACCTTTTGTTAGATAATGTTGTTTTAGATTGAAAAGGTCTTTTTACAGTCGATTGTGCTATTTTTGGAAAACATGACATTAGTTTATGACTAAAAACTGTAGATTTGGGATGAACATTATTAACTGTCCTGTCAGTATTAAATGGTTTTAGGCCAATTTTCATTAAAAATGATCTTGGAACCATGTTCATTTGAGCATTAAGGTGAGTCCTTTTGGTAGTATAGTTGTAGTTTACCCTATTATAATTATTCCCATATACCATCCTTTCCCTTTGATGGTATTTGCACTAAGCCTGTACATGATTAAAATTCCCACAAATAAAGCAAGCTTTGTTATACATCACAAAATCACTTCCTAGTTGATTGGCCTTCTGTCCATTCCAATTCCTTTGATTCCCCCCTAGGAGTTTGTGATCTATACATCTCAGCATACCTAACTGACTTTTTAACTGGGTTTTCATGATTTTTAGGTTTGGCAGACTCTACCTTTTTATCAATAGGAAAAACAGTTTCTTTATCAACATTAAGTGAAGACTTAACAAAGCTACTTGTGTCTTTTGATACTTATTCTTTTACCAAAGAGTCATCAGAATTTTCTTTAGAATCATCTAATTTTTGATCACAAACAATGTTAGACTCTTGCTTACTATTCTCATAACCATAACCTTTGAATTCAGGCTCTTTGAATTCATCAAGACCAGAATAAGACAAATCAAGCTTTTTAGGTCTATTATAGATTAAAGGATGAGGTGGAGGAACTGCACTATACCCCAAACCCTTTTTACTTTTGTCAGTTATCTGACTCCCTAATAACTTGTCTAGGTCTTTTGAGGCCTTATCAATTTTCTTAATTTTAAATTCAATGCCTTCTTTTTCTTGCTTAACTTTTTCAAACTCACTTTTAAGCACATTTATTTTATAGTCTTTGCAAGCTACTTCTCTTTTAAGAACTACAACTTCTTCACTAAAAAGAACCTCATTATTTCTATATGTGATAAGTTGTTCTTCTACTGTTGCTAAATCTCTTTTATAAGTAGCTGCTGTAAATTCAGTTTGATTAAGCTTAAAAATCACATCATCACACTGTTTCTTAAGAGTTTCATAGTTTTTCAAACAAGTTTTAAAGCAAGTTTTATCATTTTATACTTTAGAGTCTGAAAACACCATTAGAGCCATGTTTGTCTAAACCTGTTCTTCTGCCATGTTACTCCAGTCAAAACCTACACCATCTATAGCTAACATTGCCTTTGAAGATGCGTCTTCATTGATTTCTTGCTTCCTAGTGTTGTCTTGATTTCTGAACTAACCCTCCTTGTTCCTTGATGCTCTACACTCCCTGGCAAAGTGTCCCATCTTATGACAGTTGAAACACTTTACCTTGGATTTATCATACCCTACATTATCATTAGCATTAATGAGAATTTTCTTGCCTGTCCTCTGATAGTACCTCTTTGCCCTTATACTTAGCAGAGAGAGCTGCCACGTCAAATCCATTGCTTCCATATCATCTTCATGAATTTGCTCTAACTCTTGCTGTAAGAGATTAGAACCATTGGGATTCTCTACCATGAAAGCATACACAGCATTATCACTAAAGCTAGCAATACTAACTTGAGGACTAGTAGTGTTAACATTAGGGCTAGCAGTACTAACTTCATATGCAGGTATAGCAGTATTAAAGGCCAAGTTTTGAGCACCACTACTTGGACCAACAAATTTCTTTACCTTTTGTTCAACAATTTTGAAGTTGTTGTATAAATCATCAATGCTCATTGTTTTAATTTCAGGCTTATTCTTCCAGACTACAACATGAGTGTTCCACTCAGGGGGCAAGCTGCTCAAATTTTTTGAATTTAAGTCTTCTTGAGAGATGACCACACCCAAAATTGCAAGCCTACTAACAATCTTCTGGAGCCTGTTGAAAATAGAGTCAAGAGACTTTGTGCTTGATGCACTAAAATTTTCATATTGTTGCTTCAAAAGTGTCTTCTGAGTTTTCTTAGTGGCTTCATTACCTCCAAATCGTGTTTCAATGGCAACAAACATTGTTTTAGCATCAATGCACTGACTGAATGTAAGTTGATGTTCATTGGGAAGAGCCATGAGTAGCAAGCTTCTAGCCTTCACATCATTATTTTTGTTGGTCTTTTCGTCAGCAGTTACAGGTACATATATCTTTGTAACTGAAGTACCATTCTCTTGTGCCGTTTATAGTACAGACACCCATGAGTTACCATTCTCTATGACCTCTCATAAAGCATAGTCTTGTATCTGGAAGTACTGCTTAATTCTTATCACCCACATCTCATACTGACCTAGTTTGAGTGTGGGTAGCTTAACAGTAGTATTACTATGTGCAGATTTAAATTCCATGACTTCTAGATCAAAGTTTCTCAAAGCAAAGCTCTGATACCACTTGTTGATCCTAATCTTTGACCGATTCCTTAGCTTGTCTAAGGTTAAATTACCTTGAATAAATCCAAAATAACTTGTTGTAGAAACTTTGTATGTATACTAAAGTATGTGTGGAATCTACACCTTAATATCTAGAAGTATAATGAATAGAAAAATAATTGTGAATGAACAAAGATATAACCAAACGCTCCAATATTATTAGATCAATAATACGAGTACTCTTCACTAGTACTAGAGTTTACAACCTAAAAGCTTTTCTAAATCGACTTGACAACTATTGTATACTTTTAAAACGATATCTCTTAAACAATCATTTATAACATATTTGTACAAAAATATCTCAATACTTATCTTCACACGTATTCTTGTTCTCCAAACAATCTTTATCTCTTTAAACCGTCTTTATCCTCTTGACAGTAGTAAGTCTTCAAGCAGTTGTAATCAGCAGCATAAACTTTTTGTACCAGCAGCACTAATAAACATAAGCAGTAGTAACATTAGTACTAGCAGTACTAATATATACTCACAGTAGTAACATGTACTAGCAGTCTTAACATTACTACTAGCAGCACTAACTACTTAGCTTATATTTCAGTCTTTAACTCTGAGCAGTGTTAACTTCAACTAACAGTAGTAACTTTATGCTATCAGTACTAAATTATACTAACAGTAGTAACTAGCAGTGGTAACTTTATACTACCAGTACTAACTACTTAGCATAATTTCCATTATGTACCTGAGCAGTAGTAACTCTAAGAATCCTTGAAGTCTTTTAAGGCCCAACAAGGCTCGACTGATGAACAAGATAGAGCATACAGGGATCTAGATAGAATAACTTGTGAAGAAACCAAGAATTTATGATCATTCTTGGAGGATTTCCGACAGCTGGCAGTAAAATCAGGAAAATTATATTTCCCCTCAACAACGGAAAAACTCTTTGCTAAACTACCACCCTCTCTATCCAAGGAGATAGAAGAATCGTTTAAAGCTAAACACCCTGGTCTCAGCGCAGGAGTTTTACCTGCAATCAAATTCACTCATACTTTCGTCTCAGAAATGTGCAAAGATGCGGCGCTTACCAAAGAATTAAGGGACTTATCTCTTTGTTCTGCCATACCAATTCCTGGTTATTACAAGAATAACAGGAAGAAATATGGAATTAGAAAGTCAAGAACATATAAAGGAAAGCCGCATAATTCTTATGTAAATCCATTCAAGAGGAAGTATAAGGATGATAAAGGACGAGTCAAGAAGTGTAAATGCTTTATTTGTGGAAAGGAAGGACACTTTGCAAAGGATTGCAGAAGTAAGCAAGGAAATATTGCAAGATCAGCTGTTTATCAAGAACTGGATCTTGATGACAATTGGGATATTGTCTCAGCAGACTTCGATGATAGCAGTGTCTATAGCATATCGGAAGGAGAAGGTGATGTTCACCAGAATATCAGTATTATGGTTCAAGACACTCCTTTTGAAGAAGAAGCCTTTATGGCAATATTAATAAAAGTGATGAGGAACAAAGCATAGAAGAAGATTATTATGATCATCATGCTTTCATGTTTCACCCTGGACCACCAACAAAAATAGCAGACATGGTTCAATCCGCATGATCGTGGAAGCCAGACAAGGAATTACCAACCCAAAGCAAAAGTTGTGAGCATGATTGGAAAGAAAACACGGTCACAAACTACACAATCTGCTATTACTGTGGAATATTAACCACAGACATGTCAAGGCTCAACTGTCCCAAATGTCAATTGACAACATGTGCCCTTTGTGCAAGAAACTATCTTGGCAAAACAGTCAGTGTCAAAGGAAAGCAACCGCATAAACCAGAAGAGGAAAAAGATTTCCATAGTAATGAAGTAAGGCTTCTCAAAGAACTTCTAAAGGAAAAGACGGAATAAGTTTAGCAAATGATCAAAGATCAAGCCAAAGAATATTATGAAAATAGAGCCATCAAGCAGAGAAAGGAAGAACTGTGGCAGTTAGAAAAAAGTTTGCTTTTAAAGGATCTTACAGATGTCCTCAAGATCATTGACCAGCTCAAAACAGAACAAATTAGGTTTGAAGAACAAAAGGATAAAGAAATAAGGAAGCTAAAAACACAACTGCAGAAGGAGAAAGAAAAGGAAACAGAGGCCCGATACTCTAGTGAAGAATTCTCGCCACTAGAAAACTCTCAGATAGCAAGACACTTCATGGAAGCAGAAGTTCATTATTCGGGAAACACCACTACAGCTTCAAAAATTAGGAAAATCACTAATCAACTCTACAATGTAAAGGTTGAGTTTGAAATTCCTAATTGTCTAATGTTTGGAACCATAGTAATAATAAACACGGGAGCATCAGCATGCTGTATCAACAAGAAAGTCATTCTAGAAGACGCACTGGAACCTCTTACTCAGATTGTCTTCTTTAGCGGCTTAAACTCAAGACAGCATGCTACACACAAAATAAAGCAAGGCTCTTTCCTAATCGAAGGAAACAAATTCAAGATACCTCTTATATATGTATTCGATATGAATGACAGTAATGGTATAGAAATGCTGATAGGAGCCAATTTCCTAAGGTCAATGAAGGGATGAATCCGAATAGAAGGTGATGAGATAACCATTTACAGAAAGGTTACCAGAATCAAGACTTCAAATCAAACTGAAGTCGCTAAAGTTGCTATCACTGAGTTAGAAGTAAGCGAGGAGGAATTCATGGAAATAAATGAATCAATTTATTTCAATTAAGAAGGAATCAAAGCATTCTTAGAACAATTCAAACCTGTCATAGAGAGGTTAAAACATCAAGGCTACATCGGAGAAGAACCCCTAAAGCATTGGAAAAAAATGGTTAACTTTGTAAGCTGGATATCATCAATCCAGATATTACAATTGAAGACCGACCATTAAAACATGTTACTCCAGCAATGGAAGATTCATTAAAAAAACATGTTGATAGTCTTCTCAAAATTGGTGTCATTCGCCCAAGTAAAAGCAGGCACAGAACAATGGCAATGATCGTAAATTCGGGAACAACAATTGATCCTGCAACTGGAAGAGAAATCAAGGGAAAAGAAAGGATGGTTTTTAATTACAAGTCCTTGAATGATAATACATACAAGGATCAATACTCCCTACCAGGTATCAACACGATCATCAAGAGATTAGGAGGCGCAAAAATATTCTCAAAGTTTGATCTCAAATCGGGATTCCATCAAGTTGCTATGGATGAAGAATCAATCCTTTAGACTGCGTTCTTAGTCCCAGGAGGACTCTATGAATGGCTGGTTATGCCATTTGTCCTGAAAAACGCCCCAGCAGTATTCCAAAGAAAGATGGATAAATGCTTTAAAGGAACAGAGTCATTCATAGCAGTATAGATTGATGATATACTGGTTTTCTCAAAAAATGAAAAGGAGCATGCCAAGCACCTAGAAAATATGCTAAAAATCTATGAAGATAATGCCCTAGTATCCAACAAAGATGAAGATAGCAGTCTCAACAGTAGACTTTTTAGGAGCAGTCATAGGAGAAGGAACCATAAAGTTGCAACCACGCATCATAAAGAAGATCGTTAACTTTAATGAAGAAGAGTTAAAGACAAGGAAAGGATTAAGGTCATTCTTAGGAATCCTTAATTATGCTCGAAATCATATCCCAAAACTTGGGATACTCCTAAGGCCACTTTATGAAAAAACAAATACTCATGAAGATAAAAGACTGAAGCCTTCTGATTATGAGTTAGTCAGAAAAATCAAAAAACATGTTTAAAATCTTCCAGATCTTGAAATTCCACCAGAAAATGCTTACATCATCTTGGAAATAGATGGATGCATGGAAGGATGGGGAGGAATAGTCAAATGGAAAAAGAACAAGGGAGACCCAAGAAGTTCAGAAAAAATTTCCGCCTATGCAAGTGGCAAGTTCTCAACAACCCAATCCACAATTGATGCTGAAATCAATGCATGCATCAACACTCTAGAAAGGTTGAAGATCTACTACCTTGATAAACAGGAGGTCACCTTAAGAACAGATTGTCAAGCTATCATTATTTTTTACAATAAAACTAACAGCAACAAATCCTCAAGGGTTAGGTGGATCAAGTTTGCAGATGCGGTCACAGGAACAGGCGTTAAAATTAATATAGAACACATAGAAGGGAAACATAACACTCTTGTTGATTCTCTCTCAAAACTTGTTAACCTTTGTTTTGCAGAATGCACAGGAGAAATGAAGCAATTAACAGCAGCGGCTCTTTACTCAGTAGCGGAAGTTCTACAGTCCCCCAATGCCTTTCAGAAGAATATAAAGATCACCTGCGAAGAAGTCATGAAGATTTCTAACCACTTCCAAGAATCTTCACAAAAGCTATCTTCACACATGAAGAACCAGGAGCACTATACAGACATTACCAGCTCAAGGCCAACCAAACTCCAATTAGAATGGATAAATCTAATGCATGGAGATCTGTCGCCCAAGACATTGAACTTTTAGCAGCAAAGGAAGCAATCAAAGCCATACAAAGTCTACAAGCAATCATTCAATACAAATCCCAAATCTGCTTCGGTATGTCAACCAAAGACAACCACTGGTCTGATCAAAGAGAAGATGTCAGAATTCAGCAATTAGGCCGCAACAACATCTAAGCCCAAAGAAGTCCAAGATAATACCCCAGAAGATAACATGTACCGCTATAACAGGAAAGGATTTCTAGAAGATGACGATAGCAGTGACGATTCAATTTTTATTGTGGACTCGAGATGGGATGATTATTGTCTGTAAGAGTTAAAATTGAATCGTCCCGATTCTTGTTGTCCATATGCTCGGAGGGCCCGCATGTAACAAGAGTCCACAAGTGATAACAACCGCATGTGATAAAAGTTCACAAGTAATAACAAGTTAATAGCCCCACCTATATTCTTAATTATTGCCCTTCTAGTTAAGTCATGAGTCACTGTAATATAAATAATAATGGCTCGAATATTCCTTGGCATATGCCATGGTTTATTCCTTTATGCTTTAGCATATGCCATATGCCAAAAGCATATTCTTTTGTGTTTAGCCTATAAAAGGCACTTGTATCTGGTTGTATTGATCATCGAAAAAACCACTACCACTACTACCATCACCACCATGCAAACCTAATGATCGCCTGGTCTTGCCTTTTTTTATTGTTTTTGGTTTTTGTTATTTGATTAAGTTTGTGTAATAGTTTTTGTGTTTTTGTTTTGTTTAAAGGTGAAGGGGATTTTCCAGTGAGTCTGTGTTTATGACCGACAAGATTGCCGGTGGTGAAGGATTTAAATGTTGTGAAGGGTGGAAAGGTATGTTACTTATTAGAACCGCTTATTTTCTTTTTGGGTTATTGCTTTTAAGTCTTTATTAGGTTTTGATTAGTACCTATTTGTTAAAGTTTTAATCCTTATTCATGGATGCTTATTGGGTTTTGATACTTACGGGTGTTTAGGAAACAACTTACCTCATATTAGGAGTGGAGTTTGAGGGGATGTTTGGATTATCTTATTTTGCATAATTATGAGTTTATAAGAATTTGAAAGGGCTTTCTTTTTCCAGCTTATCAATAAGTCCTGAACTCTTGTTCATAAGTTAGAAATAGTGGGCTTCTCCAGGATCATATAAGCACATGAGTCTAGAAAATAAGCTAATCCAAACACCCCCGTAAGCTTAATTTTGGGCTTATCCCACTAACTGTGATTGCTAGCGAGAAGGAAAAGTGACATCACAGAGTACAACCTGCCTAATGTAACTTATGTAGAGATCGAGTATTAATAGGTTTGGTTCAGATCAGGTAGATGACAAGGGTACTTCCCGTCACTATCTTTTATATCCATTAACGAAAAGCTAAAAACAGCAAACTAGGGCTAAGCTACGAGCTCGAAAAGCAACTGAACAAAAAGAAAAGGTATGTTTCAATTAACTTTTGTTTTTTAATATGCATTCTATCCATAAGCTATTCATCTGAGCCTAACTAAACACCCCTTTAATTTATATAATAAGTTGGTAAGCAAATTGGTTTGTGATTGTATTCTTAAGCAGACTACTTTTTTTTAAATGACGCCAAGACTTTCTTTCTTTAATTAGTTCATTTAATTTTATGTTGGTTCGGTTAGTATGCAAGGTCAATTGTATACATGATTTTTATTTAGAAAAAGGTGTCCGCTATGACTAAGTGAGGTGTTAGTGCATCTAGAATTTAGGGAATTTTCTATACAATATGAAGGTTGTAGAATATGCCAGCCCACCAACACATATGCGTTCGATGTTTGCTTAAGTGTTAGATTATACATGCATGAAACTTTATATTACATAACATTGCTCCACCCACTCCTTTATAAATCTATCCACATATTTGTAGTTGTTAAAAAAATTGTTTGGAAGATAAATATGTTACCAGTATGCATATGCGTGATTTGAGTACGTAACGATTTGCATAAGTAACATCATAGCTATAAATCTATCATTTTGATGCCAAATATCATTCAAATTGAATACACAACCTTAACTTTAGAAAGAAAGCTTTTCCAACCAAAGCACAGTTTGGCGTAGCCAACTCGGTTTGACAGTCTCTTACTTAATAACGACGTCTCGGGTCGATTCAAAATGGGTATCGTCTACTCTAAAATCTAAGCTTTCGTGAGTTAGGCCAATAAATCAGACCCTACCATAAATGATAATGGTTACAATATTCAAATATGGTGTGTGTTTGATTGTCTATCGTGTATGCACTAAATCTCCAAGTGGGTTGTAGTAGCAACTAACAAAAAAGGGAAATCTATTTGGGAGAACAATATTCACACAAATGTGTTTCAAAAAAAATAAGTGCATAGGTGATGACAACCTCACTTATGTTTCTTGAAGAACAGATTACATAATAGAGCATCTTTAAAATGGGCACCACATACATAATCTGGAGTTCTGCTTAAATTTATATTTACGTTAATAGAGGCTTATTTTTGTTTTCTCATTTCTCACGCAATATAATGTTTCGTTTGTGCATGTCAAGGTGTTGAGAATTTGGTAATAATAGGTTCTGGCCTAGCTGGGGTACACAACAGCAATTTATGCAGCCCGTGCCAATTTGAAGCCTGTAGTGTTCGAGGGATATCAAGTTGGTGGTGTTCCTGGCGGACAATTGATGTCCACAACTGAAGTGGAAAACTTTCTACGTTTTTAGACAGAATTACTGGTCCGGACTTCATGGATCGGTAAGTTATCTTCGATATTGTAATTAATTATGAATCTGATTTAGTTGTTCGAGATTAAACATAGCGAGTTTCGTTCATTTTCGATATGTTTAAGGTGGTTATTTTTCTTTTGTTGATTAAATTAGGCATTTAATTCAGTTCACAAGTAGCATTTTATAGGTGGATAGCGTGATTCATTTCTAATTGTTTGAATTTGAATATTTCGGGGGATGTTTGTTTTGGCTTATAGCTTATTTTGGTTTTGCGCTTATGTTTCATACGTTCACTTTTCGTGGTTTATTTATTTATTTTCAAACTTTCTGGCTTATATTAGTTCATTATGTCATAATGAACTAATATAAGCCGAAAAGTTTTGAAATAATCCACAAAAAGTGAGATTATGAAACATAAGCTCAAAATCAAATAAGCCATAAGCCGAACAAGGAGGTACACATAGCAGTTTTCTTTTGGTTTAAGGTTAATTATGTGTGAAAATTAGGCGTGTGATTTACTTCAGTAGTACCTTTTGATAGCTATTCGTATAGACACTTTCAGGTAAAAAAAAGTGAGCTTTCGGGATTTGCTAAACTCAAATTAGTCCATAAGCAGGCTAAATCAGTTTATCCAAACGCCCGCTGTATAAGCTCATGATTTTTAAAATAGACTGGAAAAAATGTGCTTTTTAGACACACTTTGGATGATTCATCAATTGATGTTGAGCAGGTAGATAATATGCACTTATGTTGAGCAAGTAGATAATACGCACTTATGTTATTGGGAATTTAAGAAAGGCTTTGGAAATTAAGGAAATGCGTTTGGAGAAAAATAGTAGGAAAATTAAGGATACGTTTAAAATATGGTGGAAGCGTATGCGTTGCCGTATTCTGAAAAGGTTATGGAGATACATCGAATGCAATTAGGTAGCAATTTTTATACATCCTAGATCAAATCAAGCATTTATGTTCATGATCAAAGTTTTTAATATCCGGTAATGTGAAAGTGATCGAAAACTGAATCTTGATCAAATTGCATACAGGTGAAGCTGATGAGCAGCTGCGATTTTGCAAGAGTTGGCTCCTGAATGGATGCACGAGAAAGCGGCTTAAAGTGGTGATCTTTTGCGCTGCGAAGTTACACCAATCTTTAGATACCAAGAATGTTGAATCGAGCAGTGTCCGCCTTGAAGGTGAATATAAATTGTTGAGGTTTTTTTTTCAATATGTCGATACGAATTTAAACCACGCTTTTTGTATTTTATATTTTTCTGTTTTATTCAAGACCTTTCTAAATGTGTTGTTCATACAGGTTTATGTAAATCAGCGCTTGGGTCGACGATTGTTAGTGCGTGTCTGCAACAACATGGTTCAGTAACTTCTTTAGTCACTGGTAACGTGCCAGTTGAGAATGCGCTTGCAGACAGCGTCAAAACTCAAGGTTACCCGAAGTAGAAGAAGAACTCACAGGTAATACCAATAGTTTTAAAATGTCCTAACAAACCAAAACATATGTAATATTTACTTCAACATATCAGGCGACACATAAGCGATAAAGTTGATTCTGGATGACGTCTTTGATATAGAAAAATCGAGGTGAAGGAGGGAGTGGATCACAAGAGAAAGACCTAGTTAGAACATTTCATTTAAACAATATTTTTCCCTAACCACATACCCACTATACGAAAACCCCAACAAATGTTAACTATGAAACAAAAACAGAAACACCACTGGATTTACCCACAACATAAGATAAAGAAATACCTGGAAAAGAGACTACCAAAGAAGAAACACCAACCAAACCAACAAAAAGACAGTTGTTCCCATAAATGCTAACTGATGCCAAGAAATAACCAAGCCCAACAGCAAAAACTGAAGCACTTGGACCACAGGTTGCAAAAAAGCCAACACGAGCCAAATCAACAAAAAGGCAACAATTCAAAGACCCATCAACTTATCGAAAAAATAAAAAAGACGACTAAAGGTACTCAACTTTCATAACCAAGGCCACAAAAATTCTGTCCCATGTTTGATAAGCCAAATAATAGGCTACGTAGGAAAAATGTGGTCTCTTTTATGTATTTCTGGATAAGCACAGAAACAAAAGTGCAGGATGCCATTTGGGTTTATGTAATAACAAATACAAATATTGGGCATTATACTGCCAATATTCTATACACTTCTTTCTTGTTTTCCTCTCTATGCTTGTCTTTGTATTCTTTCCAATGCAACTAAAAATGTAGATATGTGTTCCGCTTCTGAATAATGCTTAATGTGAGGTCCTGCGAGGTAAACACAATTAAACATCAACTGATGATGAGTTTAAAACTAAATTAAAAGAGGAAAGGTCTTATATGGATAAGAATTAGGGATGACAATAAAACCCGTACCCGATGGGGACCCGATCCCCAAACCCGAATTGACTGGGGAATCCCCGAGTTGACCGGGGATGGGGATGGGGACGGGGAATACCCGAATTATGAAACCGGGGATGGGGCGGGGATGGGGATAACATAAATCCCCGGCCCCGTACCCGACCCCGAACTTTTTAATGTGCAAATATATATAAATTATTTGTATATTAATACTACATGTACATGTATATGTATAAATTAGTAAGTATTGACAAATATTATACTTGAAGTATATTTGTATGTATATGCCATATTTAATGAATCGACTACTTTTAAAATGTTAAGTACTAACTATATATTATTCAACTAATATTTTTTCCGAATACACACATTCGATCCATTTTATTTATATAGTATATGTGATATTTTAGTATTTACGATGCTTTAAAGTTGAATGACATTTTAATTAATCAAACTATGTACAACGTATGCGTTCTAAGACATTATGTAGGTCAATTCTTTATATTTTCGTTTAGTTGTGTAATTTTATGCTTAATTTATAAGGGCGAAAAATCCCCGAATCCCCGTGGGGATCCCCGATCCCCATTGGGGATGGGGATGGGGATGTAAATCGATTCCCCGATGGGGATGGGGACGGGGATGGGGATGAGGCTGAGAAACGGGGATGGGGATGGTAAGTACGATCCCCGAAATTCCCCGACCCATTGCCATCCCTAATAAGAATGGTGAGTTCTTCGCTTACGTGATGAGTTATATGGACTATCTATGCACTCTAATACAAATTGTGTATCCTAATTTTTTGTTGTTGCATTTGGGTGAAGACAAATAAAACGGGTGTAAAACCTTGTTTAAACTATAATCTAAACTTAAAATTATTCATTAATACATATTATTATTATTGTAATGATATAATATTTGATACACACCAAATAACCATTTAGACATATAAAAAAGTGAACCACCAATTATTCTAACCGAATTTATGAGGCCATCGTAAGTGATAGTCAACCAAGGAATTACTATAGTGCATTATTTAATACTACAATTAGTCAACCAAGGAATTACTATAGTGCATTATTTAATACCACAATTAAATTTGAACGTAGGTCTTGATTATGCTCAAATAGTTCTAAGTTGTGTACCAAAATGAGCTTGAAAGCATGCAAGTTTAAGAAAATTTAAATACAAAAGTTTCTTATAAACGAATAGCTTCTTCAGTTCCAGATGCATAACTTTTTCAGTAAGAGAAGTGGATCAGAAAATCGTTATTCCATAGAATACCAGAAAAAATGTTGGCGAGTCAACCCAACAAAAACCACAATATACTCATTTGTTTCGTCACGATATGTTTTGTTTTTCTAACTTTATGTTGTTTTTTAGTTATTTGATAATTTGTTAGGTTATTTATATGTTTCATTTGCAAATAAGCTTTTTTTCAACCGGCCAATATACTCATTTGTTTCATTCTTTTGGCTTATTGCGTAAACATTACTCAATAGTTATTTTTATTTTTCTTACAAATACTCCTGAATTCCACGGTCTTTTCTACAACAAAACGGTATTATCTGAGGTACTACAAAGTCTTTAATTTACATATAATCTTATCGCTTACTTCATTTTTACACTTATTTTTGTTTTTTTTAAATTGTTAGGTGTTTACGGAATGAATGTGGGTTCTACCTGTTGAATAAGAGGATACACGCACGTTCTTTATTATTCTCTTAATAAGATGATGATACCTATTTACGTTTGTTGTTGTTTCTTACTTTATTCGTGCACGTAACTACCTAATGGATAATTTCTTTAAAATTTCTCACAGTTATGCGTGTCTTTAAACTAGTGTCTAATATATTGAACATCTCCAAATTTAATGCATTTGATATATGTGTGACGCATTTGATATATTTAAATGCACTTACATTTTGGTCTTTACTTTAATCCTCACTTTATATTTGATAACGATAAACGTGTCTCAACGAAAAATATGATGGTTGCGGTGTAGAAAGAACTACTTGTATGCTTTGTTAAAATTTCTACGGACCAACATGTTGTCCGTTATGTGTTTCGTGCGATTTTTTTAATTGATATAAACTTGAACATTTCCTTAAAGAAAAGCTATCATTTATATATCATGTAGAGTTGAAATCAAATGGGAAACAAAATTACATTCAAAATCTTTTTCATCATTCTCAGTTTTTCTTCTCACTGAATTTTCTCCCTTCTTATGTATACGAGACTACGTGTAAGCTAAAAGTAATTTGCTAAAAGGATTAAAAGAAAAGACTGGTGAAGCTAAAAACACGTAACATGCTTTGAGATTTACCAAAATACTTTATTTAACACTAGTATCGGCAAAATACTTTCAAAATGTGAGCAACAAGGTTTTTAATTCACGTAGACGCAACCACGAAAGAAAGACAAATGCAACCGCAAACATTCTATAAGCAAAAAACTACAGTGTACAGCTAAACAATCCATACTACAACAACATTTAAACACCGTTATAACATAACCGAAACTTTAAAC